>BQNB010066787.1:0-34434 GCA_026074375.1 Tanacetum coccineum | reverse complement strand
AATAAGATTTATGAATAAAATATATTAAACAGTTATTGTTATTCAGTGGTGATCAAACATACAACTAAGACAAAACGAAAGTCGTGGGTAATAAACAATCAAAGTTAACTGTAAAAAGTTGAAAAAAAAGCATTTGAGGTAGAAAATGGTTTCCTATGACTTACTATAAAAAAAAATTCTTTATTTGCCACAAAATAGGAGACGTTTCTACACGCCGTTTGTTTTCTTTTTCTTTTATTATGGCCGGGCTAAATATAGCTATGCTAATACAATAGATGGGATCATTGGAGGGGGCCTAGCACCCGCTAGTCACCCCCTCCCTCCACCTCTGGCTATGAATAAGAGTTACAACCTGATAGATCCTAAGGCAACTTTTCTTGGAATTTAAGTTCTCTGATAATTAAAATCTAAGATCATTTCGTTTGGAAATACGTTTTATTGTTTTGTTCATTCTTTAATTGTTTGGTCTTTACAACTTGCACCAAACTAATTAACATTTCCTTAAACTATGGGTCAATGGAATCAAATATGCAGGACTTTGATTTTTTTTCCCTTGATTAGTTTTACCAAACCATCTTTCATTTTTCATTGCTTCATTTTCTTATTGAGTAAGTATAATGGGGAGTTCATCTTTAAAATCCATTACTAATCATACATGGTCATATGATGTTTTTGTGAGTTATGATGGTGGCGATATTATTCAAAGCTTTGTAGATCATCTCTTTCGTGATTTTAAGCGCAAAGGGATTCGTGCTTTCAAAGAAGATGATCATGTGCGTAGAGGCGAAGAGAGATATCCACAAGTCTTTAGAGCCATTGAACAATCAAGGTTTCTGGTGGTTATACTCTCTGACGGCTTCGCTTCGTCGCCATCATGTTTGAGGGAGCTAGTGAAGATCATTGAGAACAAGGAGAAATTGCAGGAAAAATATCAAATCATCATCGTATATCACAATTGTAAGCCGGAAATGGTGGTTAAACAAGTCGAAAATTATGAAGGAACCTTCAGTAAACATGAAAAACTGGTAAAACAAGATGTGTCCAATTGGAAGGAAGCTTTGATCAAGGCTGTTAGCTTACCTGGATGGGATCTCCAACGTCTGGCCAATGGGTAATCACTGAGTGCTTTTCTTTTGCTAGCTTGTCATTCTAATAATGATTTTGCATATGTATCAATCCCATGACATTTATACCAATCAATAATCTTCTTGAATTCATTCAATGGCCGGAGGTCCCCCTGGCAGTCTCTCTACTACCGGGTTGATCCTGGTGGTAGGGGTAGGATGTGTCTACATTTAACCTCCCCTTTACCCCGCTCCATCGGGATTGGGTTGGTTGTCGTTGTTGTTGAATAATCTTCTTCAATTCATGTTTGAACATGAAAACTGCAAAAATATTTGGTAGTTATTTTAAAATAAAAATAGGAATACTTAATGGAACTAAACATAAACTAAGAATCAAATTTGCAACTTGTAATTTCTTTATTTGTTCAGAGGACTCATAAACATTGAACTGAATTCAGCCATTCATCATATCTCATAAAAAATCTGATATAGTTTTATTAAGACTTTCGACCTTAAAGCTAGGTAATAAGAATTTGGAACGTTTTAGTTTACTTTTAAATGAAAAGAAAGTTAATATATTTTTTATTAACGTAATAAACCTAAACAACCTATATAACGCGGATGCCAAAGTTGCAAACATATGAGGTTAACCTCTTTTTAAGTAATTGATCATATGTATCTGTTTTTTTAATTGGCAGCTATGAATCGAAGTTTATTGATATGATCTCAAAACATATCTTTAACGAGTTAAATGTTGGATCTTTACATGTTGGTGAGAAAATAGTAGGAGTGCATTCCCGAGCAAAGGAAATGAACTTATTGCAATTTGTTGGATCAAGTAAGGTTCACATGATTGGTGTATGTGGTGTTGGTGGCATTGGAAAGACTTCAATTGCCAAAGCTGTTTACAACAGATTATATGGCCACTTTGAAGTTTGCAGCTTCTGTGAAGACGTGAACGACTTTGTGAAAAAATTTGGTATGGTTCAACTTCAAAGGCAGATTATTGAAGACATGACAAAAGAAGATTTGAAAATAAACAAGTAGCTAGGTGAAGGAAGTAATGCCAAGAAAAAAAATCATGCTGAACTAAGAAGGACTTGGCTGATCTTGATGATGTTCACGAACGGGACCACTTAGAAGCTTTAGCTGGTTCACACGGTTGGTTTGGTTCAGGAAGTTTGATTCTTATAACGGGAAAAGATAGACAGCTACTAATTGCTCATGGAGTGGAAAAAGTTTATGATGTGGAACTTTTACACGATGATGAAGCATGAACTCTGTTAATCTGTTATGGCTTTCAACCAAAAACTACGTAAAGATGACTTTAGAGAACTCTCTGAACCAATTAGTTCCATATAATGAAGGGCCACCCCCCCCCCATTATCTCTGTCAGTTTGTGGCTGCTATTCTTCTTTCGGAAAGGACTGTATGTGAATGGGAGAGTGAATTAAGGGAAGTGCTTGAATAGATATCCAACTGATGACATTCAATGTTCTGATATCGCGCTTTTTCATAAATACGATACGCACGTAATCATAGTTTTAAACTTCAAACCACAACAGCTTTAAATTTACTACTCAGTTAAAAATATATGAAAAATTGTGTTCGTTAGTCTTATTTGTTATATATTACAAGCATTTATTGTTCAATTTGATTATGTATTTGATCTACCAACTAATAGACCATATAAGTGTTTTTCAAGTTTCTAAATTCCTTTTCTTTACAAGATTAAGAATTCAACTGAAAAAATAAAATAAAGAGAACACAACGTCATTTATGTATATTTCAGTTCGGTCTCGTCAATGAAATAACTCGAGTTTGTACTTTTTCGAAGTCGATTTTGGTGAGAATCTCACATTTAGGCAATAATTGGGAGCGTCCTTATAGTGCTTGCCGGATCCCTTTATTGATAAGGGACCGCCATAAGAGACAGTAACACATACGGCGACCCTAACTTTCTTTGCCTACAAACAGTGAAATGTTTACCACATAATATTTTCAAACTTATTTTCAGAATAGATTTTTACATATTTTCTTGTCTTTGATCATTTAACTTGTATAAACATTTGTTTACAAGTGATCCAATCTTTCCTCTCCAAGTGCAAGATAAGAATACTCGTAATCGTAAAGATACGAAGTATTATAGTTTTGTTTGTGCATACGTAACGTTGTGTAATGCATGATCGGACGATTACAATGTTCTGTGTAATTGGATTATGAAAACATACAAAGTGTCAAGTATAATACAAGTAATACCAAAATAAACCCTAAGCCAACATGGCCAAGCCTACAAACATAAGCCTGCTAACACTCCCCCACAGTTGGAGCTGGAGTACAACGAACACTCAAACTGTCACGAAACTCATCAAATAATGCCGAAGGTAAGCCCTTAGTGAAGATATCCGCATACTGAAACCGATAAGGAACATGTAAAACGCGAACCTGCCCAGTAGCAACCAAATCCCGAACAAAATGAATATCAATCTCTATGTGTTTGTTACGATGATGTTGAACCAGATTAGAAGACAAGTACACAACACTCACATTATCGACAATAAGAGTATGGGGGGTGGGGGTAGGTCAAAATAGTGGCGGAAGATAAAGTAGTATGAAGCTCACAAATGACCGTGGATCAACATGTCTCACAACAAGCATTGGCAACACCACGTAACTCAGCCCTCAGCACTGGAACGAGAAAGCGTCGCTGAGACGCTTATGAAAGGCCCCCCCCCCCATGAAGAGTAAGTTGTTGGCCAAGAAAAACACAAAACGACCGAAGTAAGACCGTCCGTATATTGGGCAAACCAACCCGATCATCATCCGTAATAAGCAATCAAGGAGTCAGTAGTAGAAGAAAAATAGCTGTAAACCATAGAGTCCAAAGTCCCCTTAACATACCGCAAAATCCGCTTGAGAGCAAGAGAAGTGAGGCTGGCCCTGATCAATGAATATAAAGACAAACCTGCTGCACAACATACGTAATATCAGGTCTAGTGAATGTGAGATACTGGAGAGAACCTGCTAAACTCTGGTATAAGGTAGGATCAACAACCTGAGTACCACCATCCCCTAACTTGGACTCAGTATCAACAGAGGTCCGAAAGAAGAATTTACAAGGCAACCATATGAGCACGGCTCCCAAAATCTCCAGTAGTCATACTACGCGTTTGACAGAAACATACCAGAAGAGTCATGCGTAACTGAAATACCCAAAAAATAATTAAGTACACCCAAATATGTCATTGAAAACTCGCGATGTAAAGAAGCTATAATCTGTTGTAGCAAACGATCAGATGAAGCAGTGAGAACAATGTCATCTACATAAAGTAACAAAAACGTTGTATCAACCCCCCGTCTTAAATAAATAAAGAGAGTCCACAAATGACTAGGAGCAAATCCGACAGTAGTAATGTAAGCCAGCAAACCGCTGAATACCAGGCGCTATGTGCCTGCTCAAGACCATAGAGTAGATCGCTGCAAATAAAAAAACATAATCCTGATGCTCAGGGTCCGAAAACCAGGAGCCTGATGGCATATAAACAGTCCTCAGCAAGACACTATGTAAAAAAGCATTCTAGAGATCAAGCTGATACCATGGGCCAAAGTTGAGAAATAGCTAAACTAAGAACATCCCGAATAGTGGCCCTGCTTAACAACCAGACAAAAAGTCTCATCAACATCAACACCCTCAACCTTCGTGGCTACCATTGCAACAAGACTGACTTATACTCTCGACTAAGAGTGCCATCAGCCAAAACTTATGGCGAAATAACCACATACAACGAACAATTTGGCACCCACCGGCCGGGTATACTATTCCAAGTATTATTTTTAATAAGTGTCATTATACTCAGTCAAACATAGCATTTCGCCCAATTGAGGATCATTAAACTCTTCTTTTTAAGACAGAGCTAAGGGAGAGATAGTAGACACATGACCGCAACGAAAAGAGGATTAGGACGAGATATCCCGACACGAGAACGTGTGACCATGGATGAATTGACAACGATTGGTGGATCATTAGTGGGAGACAAGGTGCATATGTGCAGGTACAATTTGGGGCAGAGACTGAGGCGTAGGTGGTGGAGGAGGTGTAGGTGGTGTAGGTGGTGTAGGTACGTCAACTAGTGGAGTATGGACCGGTGCTGGAACGGGAGTAATGGGAGCGGTGCGAATAATTGTGGAAAATAAGGCATGGAAATCGTCAAAAAATCATAGAAGATTGTGTTAATGGATTTGGTGGAGGGAAACGAAAACCACAGATTCCTCAAACAAAGGTTACATGACGGAAATGATAATTTAATTGTGTTAAGATCAAGGGCAACGATAGCCAAAATTGCTTGCTGCATGTCCCAGAAATATGGAAGGTTGGCACGTGGTCCAAGTATGTGGATTTGGTATCTATATGAGGATAAAAAGGCATCCAAAAACGACGAAGGACACTATAATCGGGTTGCGACCAAACAGGCGGTAAAGGTTGATCTCGTTATGATGGCGACGAGAAGGTAAAATATTCAATAAAATTAAACTGCCAAATTAATGCCTCAATCCAGTAATTGGTTGGTAAATATGTGCTTGAAACATAAAGGTACGAAGTGAGATTATTAATTGTACGGATCATACCGTCAGATATGGCCCATTTTGATGTGAGGTTGCGGGGGGCAAGAAAATCAAAATTGATACCGTTTCTCGTTAAATAGTTTATGAAAAGCATGATTCTCAAATTCACACACATGATCCACACTATATTTAGTGTTTTTCATGTTTCTGAATTCCTTTTCTTTATAAGATTAAGAATTAAACTGAAAAATAAAAATAAAAGAACACAACGTCATTTATGTTATTTCAGTTCGGTCATCAATGAAATGAACTCGATTTTGTACTTTTTTCGCAAGTCGTTTTTGGGAAATCCACATTTAGGACAAAATTGGGAGCGTCCTATACTGGCCGGCCCCCTTATAGGCTTGCCGGTCCCTTAATACTCGTAATCATAAAGATACGAAGTATTATAGTTTAGTTTGTGCATACGTAACGTTGTTATGCTCTTGTTGTAGTTTGTACATCATTGTGAGTGGTAGGTCGTATGAGTCTATATGCATTTTTAAAGTTAATGTGCATGTAATACAACAAGAAAGAATGTTGTCCGCGCGTTGCCATAGGTTATTTTTGTTCGTTTGTCGAAAATGTATTTTCTTAATAATGGTTTAAAGAATGTTGTCCGCACGTTGCGACGGGCTATTTTTGTTTGTTTGTCGAAACGAGGATACCGTGCATTGCAACATTTATAAAGAGATTATAGCAAAATATAAGTTCACGAGGGGTGCAATGATGGTTACTTAAGTCGCATGAGGTCTCACGTGTGAGTTATCCTATTACGACCAGCCATAATGGTGATGTATATTCATCTTACCTTTAGTAGTTAAAATGAATGATAAATTGAGATAAACAAAAAGAAAATAAATAACTTCAAGTGACGAACAACGCTTATGATTTTTCTTATTGAAACTTTTGCGATTTTTTTGTGACGCCTTATAGAAACTTGAAAACTTTTACAAGTAATGCCACTAAAAGTAAGAAAAATCCACATAATTTTAAGATCTCTTTTAAGAAAAAATGTCACTAAATATAAAAAACTGTCAATAACAAAATGTGAAGAAGTCATAAAAATATCATAAAAAATTGAAAATAAAATAATTGAATATTAGGGCATCCACTATGATTAAAATTTATAAAGCTTTGTAAGTGTTCCATATCATCACATATCAATAAATTATAAACCTTTTGAGTTTATAAACCTTTTCTCAGTATGATAAAAATGTGTTACAACTTTATAAATATTTCACATTACACATACATTAATTATGTTGAGTTTATGAAGAAGTCCAAGAACTTAGACCTTTTCATGCCACCTAGATTTCTTACTATGGTTAAAACAAGATATAAACATTTTCAAGTTTCTTAAACTTTTTCATAAACCTCTCGTAGTAGATGCTCTTATAGTGTAACCTATTAAATATCATCCCCGTGGTTGACGAAGAGGATGTAGATGAAGGAGACGATTATGATGAGTAGGTGTTGTGTTTTGGTAAAACAATATATGTTATAAGTATCTTGGGTTTTGATAAAACGATTTATGTAATACGTATCTTTTGGTTTTATTTGAAACAATTTGGGATTTGTTGAAACGATTTAGGATTTGTGGATATTGGGATTGTTTGTATGTTACGGATCTTAAAAAACATCCGGGAAAACCGGAACACTGCTGCTAATACAACAACTCTATTGAAAAGATTTAGTCGCGACTTGTATAATGCTAATTTTAATTTTATACTTTTAGCCACGACAAGTCATGGCTAAAAGAAAATTATTAAAATAGTATTGCTACTTTTAGCGACAACTTATTGCGGCCCCTAATTTCAATGATATACTTTTATCCACGACTTCTCTTGGTTAAAAGTGGATATTATTTGAGTAATATACTTGTAACCATAAGTTGTCGTGGCTAAAAGTATAATATTATTTTAATAGCCGTTTGTGTATTATATTTTTTTTAAAGTTTGAGCTACGACCATCATCGCTAAAAAAAGTTCTTTCTTAGCTAAAACTTGTCGTGGGTAATTAAAGGTTTGACTGAGTCATGGCTAAAGGTCTTTAGCTATGAGGCTTTAGCCACCACTCTTTAAGTTTTCGCTACGAGTTTAGGTCGCGGCTAAAAGTCCCGATGTTTGTAGTGGTATTTTCCCTTTGAAGAAAGGTGAAAGAACAAATAAAGAGACAACTTATATTCTCAATACTTTATTCCTGAATTCTCAAATGAAACATGACTTCCATGTTTTTTCCGTAGGAATCATCTGTCACACCCCCAAACGGGGCCTGGACGGAATACGTGTCCGAGGGCGTGACGTCATAACAATCTGATCACAAAGCAATAAAGAACGACCACTAATCATGGACGTTTGAAAAAGTTTACTCGTTGCATAAGATAAAATAAATTTAAGTTTTACAACCCATAATAATTAAGTTAAAAGTAGCGGAAGCATAACAAAGTTTTGATAAAGACAACGAGTAAATAGTAGATAAGTCTTGAAATTGGCGAAGTCACATAGCACATAGACTCCACATAGCATCAAGAATCAATCCAAGCTAAGCACCTGAGAAAACATGTTTAAAACGTCAACATAATATTGGTGAATTCATAGGTTTAAGTTAATACAAAGCCCAATCATAAGCCCATTTTACTAGTCCCTTTTATTTTATTAAAACCACAAGGGCCAGTTTTGCAATTTCCAAAATTTAATTATAACTAGAAAATGAGAAAACAAAGAGAGGGACTAGTCATGCATATAGGCTAAACTTTAAAACGTATTTACCCTTTTTAAGTTAAAAATGGGCGGGTAAATTTGTTAGCACTATTCACCTTCGTCCCCAGCTTTCACCTATGGTCAAATCAAGGGGCAAGTTAAAATTAAAGGGTACAGAAGTCTATTTAAAGGCTCCTAAGCAAGATGGAAGGGTCATTTCAGTCATATCAATGGATTATTTTAGCTCACTCACACTCAAATTACACGTCAGCAATGGTGAAAGCACACATAGTGATGGTTTTTTGTGCTAATCTATTCACAAAAGAAGCACAAGCTGTCACAATCAAAGAATGATAGCTTGGCAATCGTCAAGTGTCCACAAATGATCTAACAGCTTAAAATGGAGATTAAAGATGAAAGAAGAATCAATGGTGCGGATTGAAGGCTAGGAGATGGATTCAAGAGGCCTAGAAGCTTCACTACGGTGCTATAAATAGCACCCTCATCACACACACATGAGGGATCTTTTCTTTTTTCTAGTTTAGCCTAGTGTAGTTTTAAAAAGCTTAAATGTAATTTTGATTCAATTGCAATTTCTTTTTAGTAATGTAATTCAGTTTTTTTTTATGAAATTTAGTTTAAATTTGTCATAAACTTTCATACCATTCAACTAATAAGCTCTCTTAATAAGCCTTTCAGTCTCAATAAACTCTTTTAAGCTCAAATCCAGCTCTCATGAGTCTATAAGCTCATAATAGAGCTTAACCTACCTTAATCATACTTTTACTCTTAAAATCAGCTTAAGTACTAATTTACTTTTACTTGTGGACTTATGAGCTTTTTGGAAGGGGATCTTAATATGGAAGAGATCCCATGAACTTTTACCCTAGCTTATTAATAAGCTAGGGAGCTTGTAGCTGCCTTTTTGGGTCCTCTTGTTTAGCTAGAGGAATAAGTAAGTCTCTCTTTATTTTCCTTGCTTTTTAACTTAGATAGTTGTCTTATAGCTTTATATCCTAGATCTGCTTATTTGCTTATTAAGTTAGCTTATTAGTGCTTATTTGTGGATCATTTAGCTTAATAGTCCTAATTGTTCATCTGTTTTTTGATTTTCTTAGTCTAGATCATAGTTCTTTTATAATTTGTCATATAAGTCTTAAAAAACCAAAAATAGTAGAAAATTAGTTTAAATCTTAGATTATTGCTTAATTAGTTGTTAATTAGAGTTAATTAGGTTTATTTTAAGCTAAAACTCATCTGGTGTTAAACTCTTGATAAATAGATTTCATTTCATGAAGCTTTTCAAATCTGGCAATAATCTTAAAGAGTGTTTGGTTTAAGAGATTATAACCTTCACTACAAGAAAAAAGAGTTTATAGGACGCCAGTTAGTGTCCTATAAAATTAGTTTATAAGACTTTTAACGTAATAGGACCAAAACTAAAGTGTCCTCTATATGAGGGTTGTAATAGATATTTAGGACTCTTATGAGGGTCTTAATAGACACCAACATTATGCAACTGATTCTTTAGTCCCATAAAATGTTTAATACGACCGATATGACGTCTTAATATACCACATAATAGGATGTTTTACAGTGTCCTAATATACGCTTACCCCCCTGTTATATTTTAGGACACATTTATGGGTCCTAAAAAATATTCTAATAAGACAGTCATAACGCATAAACTCTCTTTTTAGTACCAAGAAAAGAGTCCTAATACAAATGTGACGTTCTTAGGGCCATATTTTGTGTCGTAAAAAGAATCAATATATTCCCTTTTTATCCTATAAACATGTCCTAATATCGCTCATGTCCTAATAAGTAACATAAGAAAAAATAATTCAATAAGCAAACCACATTTCTAACAAAAGAAAAATAATTCAATAAGTAAGAAAATATTTCATTTCCACAAGAGAAGTTTCCGAGCGAATTCAAATAGCATTCTAAGATTCTTGCCACAACTCAAAAACATAAGAAAAACATAGAAAACCATGGTCTTAAGCCATCATAGAAAAATAACATAACAAGAAATGAAAGGTAGAAGCATATGGTCCTGAATTACACATGATAACTCAACAAGGATACCATGAAAGGAAACTAGAATCAAATTGTCTTAGACATCATGCAGCATCCTCACGTACCACCTACCTATAAAAAAACATATACTTAATAAAATTAAAGTTCGATCTAAATAAATTCAACTTTATATAATGATTTTACTAGTTAACTTGTTGCAACATGATAAAAAGTAAAATATCCAAACAAGTGTCAATTTCCATGCAGCGTAATGAATCATTTATACCATAAATAAAACATCAAAACTAAGTACACTTGAAGATATGTGGTCATATCTTGTTTTTAAAGGGTCACAATAATAAATCAGAGATAAACTACCTAAAACTGATGTTGCGTTAACTAGTAACATAGAATAATAAGTAACCATTTCAAGAGGATAAATGATGTATACCATTCTTGGGACCATATTTAGCCAAACATGTAGAAACAGACACACAGCCAAACAGTATGCATGCATACACAGAAAGATAGTGTCTTAGCTAATTCCATTTTCAAATGCAATAGCAAGCTTAATTGGACTTCCAGTTTTTGGCAGTATTTGTCAAAGGCATTTGCAAAGCTTGAAATTGAAAAGTAAGATGAGGGAAAAAGTTCTTTGAAAAAACTGACACCCTCTCACATCATCTTCATGATGGGCAAACGCTTTTAAATTTTCACATAAAGATCGTATACGAATCGCCAAGGAAGTAGCGGGGGGACTAAACTATATGCATTTCTACGCGTGCCCATCAATATTTCACATGGACACTAAGCGAAGCAACATCTTAATGGATTAAAACTACAAAGCATTATTATCTGATTGTGGACTTTCAAGGTCAGTAAGTCTTACCATAATTTATTTAACAACATAAATTGCAGGCGCGTTTGGATACTTATCTTGGAATGACTAATATGATAAAGATCTCAATTATCTTGGAATTGCACTATCTAAGTCTATTAGCAAAATGATTCTTAATTTTTGTATTTGCTCCTGATGAGAAATATCTTAATAAGTACGCATATGTTACATTAACAGTTGCACGGTAATATAAATCACCTTTTGTTGTTCACAAACTTGAGCATAACTTTTTTTACCCGTGACTTGCATCATCTTCTTTTTCGCTCTATTTTCTTTTTTTTAGAACGGCTTCGCTCTATTGTCCTTATTTTTTTCACCTAGTCTCTGAGTTAGAAAAGTAAGGTGTTAAACCAAAATAAAAATTATCAGTCAACTCTAAAAAATATCTCATACCTTTATCTTTCTTTTATTCCAAGACATTACGAGTTTCTTCCACTGAGACGCAAGCACTCGTTTTGGCTTAGAGTTAATTTGTTCATGAAATGACAATGTTGGATCATAGTAGTCCTTCTTAACTATCGCCCTCCAAGCCTTCACTTTCCTCCCAAAAGATTTGAAAATGTAGTCATTAGAACCAGGGAGAAGATCAGATTTGTCCTGAAAAAAAAGAATGCCGTCGCATGAAATATATATCGTAATTACTTAAATGTGTAATGATTTCTAACATAGATGTATGGTGTCTAGCAAAATCCGTTTCTTAGCACTTTTAACTCTATACCATTGTTTGTGAAGCTTGCAAAACTTTCCACACCTTGCAAGGGATCCTATGAAAAGAGCCAATGTGCCGGTTGTTTCCTTGTCAACAGGTTGCCCATATTCATTGAATAGAACGCTAATACAATCCTCTTCAGTTTTGGTGCAAACTTTTCGCATAAATGTTGGTCCCTTAACTATTTTCCGTGCATTGGCGGGAACTACAAAAAGTGAATGGAAATTGCAGTTACCAAGTATTCTAAAAAGGTAAGGAATTACAATGAACAAGTAAAAAAGTGTCATAAACACCTTGAGCATTATTTGATTGGTTAGAACCTACTTCAGTTACATCTTCAACTTGTTGGCTATTGTTGTGAATTCTTATTAGAGCTCCATTATACATCCTTGAAGACATTCCTAAGTTAAAAAGAAACAAGTAAATGAAAAAAAGTTAGATGATATTCACTCCGTAGTATCAATTTTTGTATTTCTTATGGCAACTTCAGTAAAATGTGGCCTTACTAAATCATTTTTTAAGTTGACCATTTGGAACTGTCATAAAAAGGATATGGGTTAAAATATTTACTTTCTTAAAATCCATAATCCATGTTTGACGATACTAGGGGTAATTAGGTTCCTACAATGAGGATATAGGCATATGAATTACGGTTTATTATTATGAATGTTATTTTGGAAAAAGCTTCATTTGAATTGCCATTAACATAAATTATTTTTCTGTTTTTCTCCATTTTTGCAGCATCCAAAGAGAACTTGTAAACCTTCCATATTATATTCTTGCGGGGAGGGTTATAGCTTTTTAAAATTGATTCAAATTGACATCAGTATTTTGGGTAAAAAAATAACATGTCACACACGGGACTCGAACCCGGGTCTATACTGACGCACCAACACCCCCAACCATCTGAGCTACAAGCACTTTCTTATGACCAATTGTTAAATTTACAGGGAACAATGACCAGTCTCGGCAACCAAAATAAATAATGCTTTCACATACAAAGTGCAATGCAACTTCGTCAAAAACTCCAATCAGACATAACTGATGTGAAGGATGCTAATATAACATAAAACTTCAAAAACTAGAAGCACCAACATGAAGAACGCTGACAAACGAACATCATGAGGCAAATGAAACCTATTTAAATTCAATAGAAAAAATCGATTGTGTAAAAGCCTATTCATGTTTCTTGAATTTCCATTGTTCAAAGCATTATGACATGTACACCATGTTAACAACTCTCGTACTAAATAAAAGCGTATAAGAATTACACAAAAATTATTGATTTATGTAGTGTGCAACACATTAGTTCATAAAACAATTTTATCCAACCTTACATGTATGTATAGCACATTCAATTTATACAATAAACAACATCTTTTAGTTCAAATTGACATCAGTATTAAACCAACATCTTTTAACAACATTAACAAGTCCTATTCTTTCAACATACCATTCATATTCCTTAATATTATCAAACAAACACATTCTAATAGTGATTACTAACAGCAAAGCAAACGCATCCTTAGATTTTTGTTTTTTTTTCTTTTCTATTTGGATGTTTTTAGTTTCTGCTAGTGTTTGGTGCACATCCCTAGTTAAAATTAGCAATAATTACTTTGGTTTCACTAATTCAATTAAAGGATTGAAGCACCAGGTAAGAATTTAACCATAATCTAATACAAAAGTAAAAAATAAATAAATTGTTTATTAACTACAGTATGCTAGCAAACTTCAAAGCACATAGTAGGAACTCAACCAGTTGTCAACAAATTAACATAACTTACAGATGAAACAAGGTTATATTATGAATTGATAATCGAGAATGATAATTTTACCTTCGAATTTTGAAGACAAAGTGAAACCCTAGCTTCAATTTGAGGTTCGAGTTTTGCACCCAAACAGTTTATGTCAATTGAGTGTAATCAATAAAGTTAATCTTAAAGGTGGGTGAAGAACGTGGATCCTTCAATTTCGTAGCGCCAAAATCAATAGGAGGTTCTAATTTTGGTAAATCAATTGGCGGGTTTATTCCCCCCAATTTTGGTGAGTTACAGAACATGATAATTAACGAAACAAAAAAGTCCTAATATTGACTCTTTTATATTTTTATTTTTTTAACACTCTTTTACATATTTATCACATTTTTTAAACGCTAACAATGTGTTCGCGGGTCGGTTCGATTCGATTGGTTAAAAGATTTAAAATATTTATTGTAAGGCTAGTAATTTATTTTATTACCCGAACCGAACAATACTAAGCGGGTACCCGAAATAAGTGGTTATTCGCGGTTCGGGTAATGGTTAACCATTTTAAACGTTAAACCAAGCTGAACCGTATGAACAATAACATGATCTAAAACGTAAAATATCATTTTAGTAAACTTATATTACGTCGAATAGATTAAAGTCATATTAAAATCATTTAGTCAATAATTACATTCAAATAAACATACATAACATATTAAAAACATCTTCAACGTCTATAGTAATGATCATATTAATTAATTTTCACACATAGATTTTTGGTAAATGTAGTGTAGCAAGAAAGAGCCCCTTAGTCGCGTATACAGGGTGGAGCAAAATAGACCGCTGATCGGATCGGACTGAACATATTTCGTTCCAGTTATCAATCCATCCTTTCTCTCGTATTCGGTATTCGGTCTTAAGCAAAACCAACCATTATGCTTTGTTGGATCGAACTGGACTGACCCGGACATGAACCGAACAATTCGGTCTAATCCTCGCTCCCATGTTTTGGACAATGATTAACCCTGTTCTCATATTAGCAATGTCAAGGCTCTGTTTGTGAGAGCTTGTTGGGGTTTATAGGGGATTAAACTTTTAAATAAGTCATCTTATAAAATAAGTCTTGTTTGTCACAAATGCTTATGAAAGTTTTTATAAGTTGTAAGCTTCATGCTAGCGTATCAATGTTAATGGCTCGAGCCCAATAATAACACGCTCGGATATGATCAAACCCAATACAAAGGCACATCAGCATTCACCTGGCCAGGACAGGGTTCAAACACGATATCAATCTCGTTAAAGCTTGACTGGTTTATTGCTTCTATTTAGTCGATCCCGAGTAGCTCACAAGCAGCTCATTTACACACCCTTGTCCCCATGTCTAACATGTAGATTTTGTTTTCCAACTCTTATTGTTTTATGGTTAAATTTATTATGTGTTTCCATTCGCTTGTTACTGAAATTTGTAAATTGACGTTATAGATACATGAATTATTTTTGTGTAGATAATTAACGATTTTTAGCCTCCAGAATAGGAAAGGCATGTTCTTGCGATATTAACGTATATTTGTTATTTCATATTTCCTCGATTTAAAACCAAAAAGCATATTATTGCATAAAATGATCCATATGTATAATAGGCTTGACATCAATTGAATGAAGCAAGTCGATCGTAATATCTGTAATCTTGGTCACAACGTCTATTGTTCCCAAATGTTGATTGAGCTCAACCACATTATGTTCAAGACGTCTCTTATACAAACACATTATGTTAAAGAAAAAACATATCATGAATTTGCACAAAGTGACGTGTTCTCTAATAATTAATTACTTGAAAAACAGCATCTTTTAATGGTTAATATATTTACAGGCACAAAATAAACAGCATGTAAAACATTGAGTTGTAAAGTTTTTGCGTTCAAATAATCTTTTATGTCCAATCATAATAATACCTAGCTGAATAAGCGTCATATAAAATTAGATCTAATGAGACTCATGTACTCTAAGCGTTTTATAAAATTAGATCTAATAGGACCCGTATACTAAGTGTCATATTAAATTATAATCTAATAAAACCAAACAGAAGAATGTCATATAAGATGTAATATAATAAGACTTTTATATCAAATGTCCTATTATGTTATTTCATAACGAGACCATACTAAAAAAGTGTCCTATAAATTAGTTTAATAAGATCCACGTATAAAGTGTCCTATTAAAAGTCACTGTAATATGACTCAAAATTGAATTGGTCCTATAAAACGTTTTTTAGGACCCAATTAAGAAAAGGGTTCTAAAGAAAGGTCCTAAAAGCCCTCTTTTCTTGTAGTGTTCTTAATGTCTTTTTAACTTTTTTTTCTTTTAATTATCTTGTTTGCTAAGTAAAAACAAGGTTTTCAAATCGAACACTGCTCTTGAATCCAAGGAACCACTTTACACGTTAAGAAAATGCAACATGTTATTGATGTTTTATTCCGCAAGAGTAATAATCTTATTTAACAAAACCAAATATAAATAATAAACTAAACATTACAAAAAATCATGACAGCTTGCTTTAGCTTAATCAACTCCTTGCCATTTGCAGCCAACATCATTATTCCGAAACTCCCTGCAATAATCGTAAGTATCTTAATAGTGAGAAGCTTTGAACCGAAAGACACTCAAAAGCGCTTATCTTGTATAATAAACACAGTCCCAAACACCCTCCAAGAATCATAAGTAGTTGCCAATGCGAAGTAAAAAATAGTAAATAAAAAGGTGAGTAGAGTTAGTACCTTTGAATATATTTTTTTTCCAAACTCTGTCTTGTCATCCTGAAACTTCTCACTCTGTCCTCATTTGCACATCCATGTGCATTCAAAGTTTGCGCCTGGTTTTGATTCACTTTAAAAGGTATGCTATATAGCTTTGAATGGACTTATTTCTTGATGTAGAAGCGTCGGCTTCTGGCATCGCATCATATTGTGCAGATTCCAGAGGTTTTAATGCTGCAGAATTTTTGATGGGCCACAATTCCGTTTTAGAACTATTTGTGTTAATTCCGGGTGAATATATCTTCATCAGATATATCTCCCACTGAAGAAGGTTTGGGTTTTGCAGCTAGAGTAGACATGATACGTTTGGCGTAGCCGATATATTGGCAATTTGTAGACCAATATTTCTTTTGCATAATGAGATGAACTTTAAGCCAACCCATTTGCCTCTATAAGTAAATAGATAAACTTGCAACTCTGCTATTTTACCATTGATGACTTTTCCATTTTAGTCTTGTTTCTAGTCCATCTTTTCCCAAGAAGAGGCGTGAGATTCTTTCATCTAATATTTTGTATCTTTAATGTTCCAGTTCTTAAAATATATTTTTGTGGTTGTTAAAACCGGGTGAACTGCGCTGAGAATTTTTCTGCAAAACATCAATATTACTTCATCACGTGTTGAGGGTCAGGCGAAGGAGATTAACATGTCTGACAATTTCCACACATAAATATTGTTGTGATTTGTTGCCATCTAAGCCTTGCTTCCCAAATGAAGTCTGTGTGCATCGGTTCATAGGACACCAAACTCAGATATGCTTCTTAGTAATGGAGCAAAATGGGCAGGTTTGGAAACAGTCAAAATAGGTTGGGTCAATACGGGTCAAGTGGGAGTTAGGCTGATTCAAAAATAATTTTTTGTTTCATCCATTTAGTGTTATATATGACTACAAAATATACAACAATCGTATTCGAAAGATCTGTAGATTTTCCGATGGATGGTATAGTCTCTAAATTATACTCAGATACACATTTACTCAATAATATCATCTAGGAAGAAAAAAGTGTTGCAGGTCACCCATAAACTACCCATTCCAATAACTATCCCTTTTGATATCTCTTACCCAAGTTGCGCTCCCAACCCATTTCGACACCTTTAAGCTAATAGATATAAAGGACGTTGATCAGTATTTAGAAAAAAAAACCGCAAGCCATCAATCTTCATTAAATACAGATTCTATAAGTCAAAAAAAAAACCTCTGGGCTATTTGGGACCAATCATTCTACCGTTATACTAATTGTATAAATAATTTAGAAGTTTGACCCACATTGGAGGAGACCATATCAGATTATACGAAGATAGAAACTTAAATTTGTGTGGCAGCCTAATCCAGACCCAATATGTTTGACATACATTAGAGAATAAAGAAAACTTTTTTCAGATAATGTTTTTAGGATCTTAAAGGAGTGACACTACCCGTTTAGACCTGTAACTTTCTTTTGACATATACTGGTCGTGGATATATGTAGTAAAAGAAGGAAAAAAATGGACATACTTGTGGAAAGTCTTACACTGAATTTGTCTCTCTAATTTTCCAATTTTTTCAACTCCTAACACCTGTTCATTATAAGTCAAGAAACATATGTAAGCAAATTTCACTTTTAGCTATTTGGCGAAAAAACTTCTATTCACATGTCTTAATACATGTGGAGGTAACATACAATGTTTTTTCATAGTTTGCAATATGTCAAGAATTCAAAAAAAAAATAAACAAAACTATACGAAACAAAAACCATTTGCCCGTCATATGCCCACAAAAGACCCTTTAAGGTAATGACTTTGTAGGAAGGAAGAAGTGACAGACAACAATCACAAAATAGAGTATCTGATATTTTGACACTAACAATATTTAGCATATGCTGAAACAACCGCAAAAAATCAGGATGCACTTTAAAGATTTGCACATTCGCATGTGTACTAAACAGCGTCTAATACCCCGACCCTTAAACCAATGTATAAACAACGACCCTTGAGCATTACTAATTTTCCTACGCTATTAGTGTATTGGCCTGACAAAAAGCATAAGTACTACACAAATCTACAACAACCAACTCAAACCAAAAATTATACAAGGCCACAGCATTTTCATACCCTAGAAATCACATTCATTCTTGTTGCCCGGCTCGTTTGTCGCATTCCGATCCTGAGTTTTGCTCTTTCACTCATTCATGATCAAAGACTTGGACGTGCCTGCTGTTAATAGTAAGAAATGAAAAAAGTTTATTAATATAACATGACACACAACCCCAAAAAAGTCTACCCCCAAGCGACCTCTTATCGTTTGTAGCTTAGGATACACCTAACGTATTATGACCATTTTTTTAAAACGCATGAGCTAGATTGAAAACATATCTGAATGAACATTAATTAAGAAAGCATTTTTATCAGAAACACGGTGTTTTCCCTCTGAAGCGAAAAAAATTAAGAACGATTTCGGTTAAGAACCAAATATAATGAGCTTTGATACTTGAGTTGGTAGCAAACGATGGATTTTCTTATAATAGTTATTAAAATTGCTTACGACATATTCTATAAAATTAAAAAGCAGATTAAGAGTGTTTAAAATAAAGGTTTGTAATTTGGCTATTTTTTAGATTTTCCTGTCGAATAATCAGAATAGCGGTTCGGATAAGCAACTTCATATCATATAAGCGTATGCCATCATACAACACTTAAAACTCATATCGAATAAGCAACTTTAGTAAGAAAATACATCAATCCCAAACACCTCCTACGAAAATCAACACTAATATACATAGTCTCCTGGGAGAGAATAAGTCTCTTGGGCCCGACGGTTTCACGTTTGAATTCTTTCGCAAATTCTGGGACGTCCTTGGAAAAGATTTCAGCCTTGCTATTATGTGGTTTTTTTATCACTGTTCGTTTGCGAAAGGTTGTAATTCATCCTTCATAGCTCTTATTCCGAAATGTATTGATCCAAACTTTGTTGATAATTACCGTCCTATTAGTTTGATTGGCAGCCTTTACAAGGTTGTCACAAAAATTCTAGTTATTAGATTATCTTCGGTGTTGAATAATCTTATTTCGGAGGTTCAATCGGCTTTTCTTCCCAATAGACAAATCCTTGATGGGCCGTTCATTATAAATGAGCTCCTGTCGTGGTGTAAGCTTAAGAAGAAACAAGTTATGCTATTTAAAGTGGATTTTGCTAAAGCATATGATTCTATTAGATGGGATTTTTTGGACGATATTCTTTGTTCATTCGGGTTTGGTTCTAAGTGGAGGTCTTGGATTTCAGGAAGTTTAGCATCGGGTAAAGCTTCTGTTTTGGTTAATGGCAGTCCGACTTCAGAATTTCAATTTCATTGTGGTT
This sequence comes from Tanacetum coccineum, assembly GCA_026074375.1. NCBI lineage: Eukaryota > Viridiplantae > Streptophyta > Magnoliopsida > Asterales > Asteraceae > Tanacetum > Tanacetum coccineum. The sequence continues at coordinate 14,547 of BQNB010066787.1, read as the reverse complement.
TAAAACAAGGAGATCCTTTGGCCCCGTACTTGTTTTTACTTGTGATGGAATCCCTTCATTATTCCTTCTCTAGAGTGGTTGAGGCGGGGGTTTTTAAGGGCATCAGTTTTAACGAGTCTGTTAATATTTCTTATCTTTTTTACGCGGATGATGCGGTTTTTATTGGTGAATGGTCAAGAGGAAATTTATCCCGTGTTATGCATGCTCTTCATTGTTTCTCCTTGGCATCTGGGCTGAAGATAAATGTGCATAAGAGTCATCTTTTAGGGGTTGGTATCCCTAATGACACGGTCGCGATTGTTGCTTCTGATCTTGGCTGCTCTACTATGACAACTCCTTTCAAGTATCTAGGGGTTATGGTTGGTGAAAATATGGCTAAAGTGAGCGCTTGGGATGACGTTGTTCGGAAGATTAAATCTCGTCTCTCAAAATGGAAGATTAAAACTTTATCGATAGGTGGCCGTCTTACGCTCCTCAAATATGTCTTGGCTGCTACCCCAATCTACTGGATGTCGTTGTTCAAGGTTCCGAATTCTGTCCTTGCGTCTATGGAAGCGCTCCGTAGAGAATTTTTTAACGGGGCTCAAAGTAACGAGAAGAAAATCACTTAGGTAAATTGGCCCAAAGTTCTTTCGGCAAAGAAACATGGTGGATTGGGTGTTTCGACTTTTTTCGCGTTGAATCGTGCTTTGCTGGTTAAATGGGCATGGAGATTTATTTCTAATGATAATTCGTTATGGTATCGTGTCATATCAGCTATCCATGGTCCGAGTGTCCAGGTTCGTTCTCCTACCCCTTGCTCTCCTTGGTATTCTATTGTTCGGGAAATTCAGAATCTCAAGAATAAGGGCGTAGATTTGCTATCTCATTGTAAAAAAAGAGTTGGTAACGGTATGCACACTAAATTCTGGCATGATATATGGATTGGAGATCAAAATCTTTGCTGCGTTTTTCCACGGTTATTTGCTTTAGAAGAGGATAAGGACTGTTATGTCGCTTCAAAATTCCATGGTTCAGTTGATCTCTCGTTTCGTCGGGCTGTCAGGGGTGGCGTAGAAGCCCAACAGTTTGCTCAGCTCAGAGATATGCTTGATACTGTGATTCTATCTAACTTGGAGGATCGGTGGCGTTGGGATTTAAATGGGTCTGGCTCGTTCTGTGTTTGTGACGTGAGAAATCTGCTAGATGAGTTCTTCCTGCCAAAAGACGAAAGGGTTACAAGGTGGGTCAAATAATTCGTTTGGGTTCTAAAGTTAAATCCATTCTAGAGGGCGTTTGTTATGTTTCTTGGTGGTGTCTCTCGATCTACAGGAATCAGTTGCTGTTTGCTACCGTCAAGCCTAGGAAAGACGTTATTTTTGACGACATTATTACGAGCTCTTTTACTTGGTGTAATGCTAGAAGCAAATTTTCTTTTTCTTGGGATTGTTGGCTTCAACATCCTAATCTTATTTCTTTGTAATTGTCTAGCTCCTTGCTAGTTTTTTAATATATAGCTGCCGTTCAAAAAAAAATTGATGTGTAGATAGTGCAAATTGATTTTCGTGATTTTGGCACATGCAGAGGAACAAAAAACAAGAGAAAAAATGAAATGCATAATTAAAAGCTAGAAAATACATTATGATTCGTTATAATGCATCTAAGATTATAGAGATGCATCTAATTTAAGTCGGTGCATCTTGGGTATGCGATTATAATTACTTATTATCCTTCTTATTTTAAGAAAACTTCTTATTTGATCCTAACTCTATATATATATATATATCAAAACATTTTTCTCCCCAAACAGTTTTCAAACACATTTGAATCAATTGATATCTAAAATATCAAGAGATTTGACATTTTTGAAAAGGGGAGAAAATGTGATTAAAATATATGACTAAAGATGTGATTCTAAGGACTCAAGTACGAGCTTCACCCCTTCATATGCTAAACATTTTCGAATATCGATGCACGTGTTGAGGGGGAGCATTTCTGAAAAGTAAAACTATCGAGGTACTAAATGTTTTGATTTATATCACAAAGTACCTTGATCGATGTTTTCAAATGGTTTTAAGGTTGAGAACAATATCAAAAGAACGACCATGTTTGTAATTAATTGGAGTTATAAGGTGGTTAGGATTAGGTATTCTTTCCTATTATTCAGCCAGAACCGGAGGGATCTACCTAGGGACATTCCATTAGATAGAATAAAAGTCCTTAGGTATGATACAAAAGGAGTAAAAGTAAGAAAATGGATAATGCAAACTAAGACAGAGCTATCACTGGAACAAACCAACAAGGTGTTAGTGATGAAGTCTTGGTAAGCATTGAAATGGTTGAAGAATGAAAAAGAAAAGTAAAGATAAAGGGTGAAAAGAAAGAAAGCCTCTTTACACTTAGACAGAAACCAGGTCAATACATATGCTATCAGAAATACTAAGCTGTTGTCTGGTATTGAAGATTGTCATCATGGACCCAGTGATGCAATGCACAACCCTCCCCAAACACTCAAGGTCGAAAAGACTCTTGTTTTAAAACTCACAGAGATTAAACACATTTCTATTGACTTTCTCACTCCGAGATTATTGATATTGAAAAGGTGGCAATCAGCTCCAGCCTCTGATTACTAAAATTAAATGTGCACTATTGAGTCTAGAGCCATAAAAAAGATCATCCATAAATCTCATTAGGACACTAATACAAAATATACTTGTTGAATCACAAACTGTGACAAAAAAATATCTTAAGAGTCCTATGGATTATCCTTGTGAAATTGCCAGAACATCAGAGTGATACTTAAGTATTCACAATGACGATGGTAATCCTTCTAGAGCCAACATCAAACAAGCTCTGTGGTATGTGACTTGTGAGATCCTACATAGATCAAACTTGTGATACTGGATATTGATTTTATCCAACTTATGAATTGACGAATGAATTTTGAAAAAGTTAAAATTGTTGGTGTGTTATAAAACCGTTTGCATCTTAACACACCAACTGATTTTCCTAAATCAATTTTCAATCTTATGTCCATGGGAAGCCTCACAAGGGTATCTGAACATAGGAAAGATGTACACGAATTGACGACTCAATCAGAAAGATAGTAACTTACCGATTCACTCCTACCTTGCTGTCTACTTTGAGATGTTCTGGTTTAAGAACAAGCTAAGTACGATGAATCTGATACTCACATATTAGAGAAATCAATACTACAAGCTTGAAATCCTATCAAGGAGATTTATCTTTAAAGATAAATCTACCCGATCATAAGTCGGTACTCACAACACCGAAGGTTGATCTAAGCAAACATGGTCGGATGACAAAGCCATATTTGAACACAAGCTTTGTTGCTAATTTTTTATTTGCAGATCAATCCTATGGTGGTGAAGTCTCGGTCCCGATGAGTCAAAGTCAATGCCACATGCTCATACCCGACCGACATATATAAAAACATTATGAAAGTTCAAGTACATGTTTCAAAAGACTTCCGCTACTCTGATACCGCACGTCTTCCTTGAAATGACGAAGTATTAAAGTTAAAGAATTTCAAGAAAGATGAATATACAAGCTTTCAAGACAAAGAAAGGTATGAGCATGTCGGTCCAAAAGTCACAAGATCACAAGAAGGCAAAGATTACAAGATGAAGAAAAGAGATTATGGTTGGTTGATGATCTTAAGAAGCTTAAGATCACATACAAGTCAAGATAAAAAAACAAGCTAAAGCCTAAAAGTCTAAAGATCACTACCTCACATTTACAAGATAAAGATCAAGTAATCAAGACTACGAGCAAAGATTAAAGACATTCATAGAATGCTAAGCTTAAGTTTTTATAAATTGGAGTGACCTCCCTAAGGGGAGATTGTTAGAAATCGAGAAAAGACTCGGTCACTTCCAATATATCGTAGAATAGCTCGTAGCATAATATTTGGAAACTTACCAAGCTAACCGAGTCAACATAAGACACCCTTATGTTGACTGGCCTATGGCATGGTATAAATACCCTTCTCCACACCTTGGAGAGGGTTGGTTGTTTCATTTCTCTCAAAATACATTTCCTTCTTTCTCTCTTTAAAGTGTTACAACCCTCATTTCTCTCTCTAGCTTTTCTCATGCTCATTTGTTAAGTGATTTGATACATCTACAGTTTTCGTGGAGTTCATATATTGGAATTTTAGTTGTGTTACCTTGATAATGTTTCAGACTCAAAAAAGTGTACAAGGATCTAGATGATGGACGCCAAAGATTTTTCCTTGAACTAAAATTTGTCCAGTGTCTTGCCAATCCATAATCAGAATTCGAATTGGTCTATATACAAGGTTGGCACCCACGAACCGACGTAGTCCTAACACTTCACATGCAGCCTGATATGTTGGTAGTATTTGGTCCTTGACAGTTCGTACTTCAACACGTGACTTACACCCTTTCTGATGGCAAAGCAACATTCAAAGTAAAAGGATGAACGTAAGTTAGCCTTCCAATTGACTTCTTGGTTTTGATATGTCTTCGTCTCCAGCTTTTTGAATCCGCGTACCATACAAATTCGGGTGGAAAGTTTAGATAGGTCAATTGTCTGCCATTGGTGTTTTCATTGTTGTACACAAACCATTCTATAAGAGTTGTTTTTTTCCGTTCAGGAAGGTTGACTATTACTTCCAGTTTATCGCTTTCACGAAAACTGATACGTTTCATGTTTTCTAAGTGAACATTCAAGATCTGCACAGGCGGTTCTCGACTGTGGATTGGAAAATCAAAAATCCTCCAGCAAGCCTCGTGTGGGCATATAAAGCAGCCGTCGACGTAATTCTGGATTTCATCAACTTATTTCTCTTTAGCAGATGCTGAAGTAGAAGCCTCGCCAATTGGCTTGCGAAATTTTGTGAGAATGGGACTGGGTCCTTTGGAGATGTATTTGAAAAGATATTTAATGAGCATGCTTCAACCACAGTACTCAACATTCATGTGGGCTTCGAATGCTAAACACAGTGCCCGATTGTATGGAACGACATTGCAATTGTCTAATTTTGATTCGCGTTTCATGACATGAACCCCCGTGTCTCTTCTCTGGTATTTTACATGCCCATTACTATCAAAGAAAGTTTTGTTATTGTATTTCTTAAAAAAATTCTTATTGCAGGGGCCATTTTGCATACATGATGCATCTAAATTTGCAGCACCGCAGGGCCCATGCATCATCATTTCTATACGTAGTTTAAATTAAAAATTAAAAAAAATGTGACCCTTTAACAAATGGTGCCCTAGTGCGACTGCATATATTGTTATATATCTTGCACACCCCCCGAGACCCCTCTGGTTTATATTTTTTAAAAAAACATGCCATTACTAGCAAAGAATTTGTTATTGGATTTCTTAAAATTCCTTGTTGCAGGGGCCATTTTGCATACATGATGCATCTAAATTTGCAGCACCGCAGGGCCCATGCATCATCATTTCTGACACCACTTTACATCCTCTGGGAACTTGTATAGGATCAGGTAACTCGGCAGAAATGTATTCATCAATCTGCGTTGCGTCCTCTATTTCGTTCTTGAAATCAACCCACACAGTGGTGAGACAATGTGTTTTTGAAACTCTATGGGGGGGGGGGGGGGGGGGGGGGGGGGGGGGGTCGTGTACAGTAGTGTTAAGCATAATAAACATTAGAGTTAGTTTTCAACTGCTATGTTATTTTTTTTACAGAAAGTAAATAAGTTATAAACATATGGTAATGGTCGGTACCTACAATAACGTAACCAAATATTGGGACTTCTCTTAGGAGTTTGACGAAGTCTTTCACCCCCTGCTGGAAAACTCTACAAACAATATCGGGTCTGTCACTTGGAGTGAGTTCCGGGTATTGTGACATATACCGTTTGATCTCGGGCCAGTTACATTGCATGTAAAGGTGACGAAGAATTACGGATTTCTTAACGATCGGCAAATTGCGAGTGCGTCTAGATAGTGATTGTACATGTATCTAGGCCCTCCGGTAAAAGTATTTGGTAGCATGATCTTTAAGCCAGCTATCTAGGCCCTTCGGTAAAAGTATTTGGTAGCATGATCTTTAAGCCAGCTGCTATTCCTTCATGATCTCCTCTAGAAATAACATCGCACAACCCTGACAAATAGTCGAGCCGAAGGTCATTCTGGTGCGTTCGTATGAAATCCAGACGACTCTGTTCGATGGCACAAAAAACTGCAACAACGTATTGTTGAAAGAGCCTTCCACCTTTAAAGATAAGTCCAAATTCTTTGACCCGCGGGTGTAGCTGACACTTATAGTATGCATTCATTGACACTTGTTTGCCTCTGCCTCTGCCATCTCGAGGCTTTAATTCAATTCTGGGTAGAATCCTGGTTCGTTGAAGACAAACAACAGAGGGAATTGCAATGACATATACAATTGATGAAGTTTGTTAATTCTTTAGGGAGGCCCACCTCTAAACTTAATAATCACGTCGAATTCTGTTTTGCTTCTTGGGCCACTTTCGAACATTATTCCTCCTAGAATGTCAGAAGTCGGGAGCTCGTATCCATGCACGCCGCCCATACTATATAGTCGAATTTTGAACCCTGGTACCTCACCAGCATTTCATTTGTGTCGTGTAGTTCTAAACAATCTTACTAACCTGCTATGCTCATCAAGAACGTGTATCAAACCCTGGATAATATCTGGATTGAGTGTGCCTTCGTTTACCTCACCAAAGTGATGCATTCTGTTTTCAACTTCATTATGTGTGTCGTATATATACAGCTGCAAGAAGCGCGGGTGATGACCCTCCTCTGGACAAAGCGAGCCGATCCAGTGATATATTTGACTGGAGATTTTAAGGACATAAGGTCCCCTGCCTTTGTTTACTGAGTTGTCAATCTTTGCTCCGAATGACGTCATTGCGAACATCTGATTGTAAGCCCGGATGTTTTCCATGAAGTGGGTGTTTTTAAGGAGTTGTTTAATTATTTCAGGAGGGTCAGGTATTTGCTGCATGTATATCTTTCCTCCTCCACAACACAGATGATATTTGATTTTTTGACTGTAGTTTTGGCCTTTCAGCCGTTCATTGTACCAAAACAAACATCCGCAGTGATGGCATTGTTGATCACAATCGCCCAAGTCCATATAAGCCGGTGAGTCATCTGAAATAACCAACGAATAAATTAAACCAATGAATATGAAGGTTGCCACAATTTGTAGAGCCAACATTGAGGAAAACACTTTTACCTTGAATACGTGATGAGCCTATTTCAGAAATATGATTGTTGACATTTGTTGTCTTTTTTTTCACGCTTGTACTAGAGGCTTTTGATGAATTCGTCATCAATCGCCGTTTTACAATTCTACTTGATGATACTCCATTAGGCCCAGCTAATAATAAAGCCTGTAAATTCTTCCTTTTGCGAGCATTATTGGTCAACTGGCCATTTAAAGCAAAATCTGCCAACTTGATAAAACAGATGAGTCAACCACATTTCGCCTAGCTTATTTTTCAGGTATAAGTTGCTGACCCAGAACAAAAATGGGAAAAATTAGGTAGTTACCTTGATTCGGTGCAGATCTATTAGTTACACTTGAGTGTTTAACAGACGTGTGGTTCAGAAGTGCAGATTTGTTAGTTACCTTGATTCTGTGCAGAATCGCCGATCAAAAAGAAGAAAAAAAGAATGTGAAGAAGAATTAGTTACCTTGATTCTGTGCAGATTCGCTGGTTACACATGACTGTTTCACAGATTGGTGGTTCAGATGTCTGATTCCCTGGCAGCTGTTTGAAAAGTTTATAACATTAGGTATAATAACCCCACCTCTAACATCTTGCCACGGGTAGTCCTGATTAAACGGCGTTAACAGCGGTTGGCTAAGCACATCGGGTGAAATATCTGAGGAAATTAAGAAAGAAAGACGTCAGGGTCAAATAGGAAAACACGGATTCATACAATTCGGGTAATCAACATTGGAAAAATCACTTTTACCTTGACTAAGTGATGAACATGTTTCGGGTATTTGAATGTTGACATCTAAGTGTTTTTGCTCACATTCGCACATGAGGCTTGTGATGAATTTAGCATGAATCGCCTTTTGGGCCCGACTGCTGATAAAGGATTTGAATTCTTCCTTTTGGCAACGTTAGCAGTTAACGATTCTTTAGTAGCAAAAACTGTTGACATGCACTACAAGAAAAAGTGCTTTTAGTGACGAGAAATTTTCGTCACAAACAGTATTAATTTCGTCACCAAACGTGATTAGTGACCAAATATAGGTGGTCACCAGTGGTCACTAAAGGTCCGTCACTAATTACCATTAGAGACCAAATGTAGTTTCGTCACCAAATAGTGACCAAAAAGTCGTCACCATCCACAAGAGTAAACTATGGATCATGAAGGGTAATAGATGACTAGAGGTATGCATAACAAAAATGTGTGTTGCAAATATATTTTTTTGAAAAAAGTGTATTTCGCATTTATAAATTAAATCCAATGAAACTTTATAAATTACATATTTTCCTAAAACAAAAATTTTCAATGCATATTGTATAATACTATTGAAACATGTTTGAAAAAAATATGTAAATATTAAAGTTTTTTTAGGATACATGTAAATGCCTCTTTTTTTGAAAAAAGCTAAGATATATATAAACAAAACAAAGCCTCACAAAAGAGGCAAAACAAGGAACCAGAACTGTACAAAACCAAGAAACCCCAAAGCCTACCAACTATAAGAATCTAAACACTAGAATTAAGAAAACAAATCATACGGTCTAGATATCCAAACGTCCCAGTTAGCCTGATTAAACGCACTACGGGCCGCAATCTAAGTCCTAGAAAGTCTTTGAATTGACGGGAAAATGTCTTCCTCTTTAATCTTTGGGGTTGTATCCGCAGGAGCGTTCACAATCCTATTTCTCCACTTCCATATCGCCCATAAAGCTGTTTGGAAAACACCGTGCCAGATCTTTCCAATCCTCGAATTAGTAAACGGGTCAATAATACCTCTAGCAATGTCAGAAATAGTGAAGGACGGGAACACCACAGGTGGAACCATATCCCACCAGCTCCAAACCTTTCGCCAAATGGGAAGGACGATTGGACACTTGGTAACACAATGATCCAAATCCTCGGTGATGTTATTACAAAAAGGACAATTCGCGGAATCCAAATCGACTCCACGCGATGCAAGATTGGCCCGAGTAGGCAATCTATTTAGGGAGGCCCTCCAAACACAGATATTGACCTTCCGAGGAATCCATAAGTTCCAAAGACGGTGATTGCCAACTCTATGATCAGCAAGGAGAAGATTTTGAATCCTACGAGAGAGGGTGCAAACTTTGAACGAACCTGAGATATCCATCGACCACTTCCACTCGTCCCTGCCCTCCACAGAAAACAATGCCCCTTTTAAAAAGTCATATTCCTTTGATCGTGAGAAAACCAATTATGTGCTAAACAATTGTTTGCGACTTTAAACCTTTTACTATCGATTATTTTATACACGGCTTGTTATTTTTCAAACGCTTATGGTAACCACCTTTTCAAAGAATAATATAATCACAAATAGTTTAATTTCGTTTGACATGGTGAAAGAAGATCACAAATTCGAGATTTTTCCAAAAATGATTAAAGGTGTCGTAACACGTATTGTGATACGTTGTGAACTTGATATACTTTGGACATATGTCTGTGTCATCGACAATAAAAGCTACAGTCCAACAAGGATTGACATTCGAGTAAGAATACAAGGTGTCTTATTTTCGAGACACAAATATTTTTTCTGACCATACAAGGTCATCGCTAGATAAACAATTTGCATATACTCATATTAGTGGGAGCAAAATAGTTAGATCGGATGTACTAATTATTACTGTTACGCATGGTTGCTTGATTGTCACAATCTCTACGCGTATTACAATGTTATAAACAACATCGAGCTTGCGACTTTTTGTGAGTGGCCAAAAATGACATCATCTTGCCTAATAAGGCTAACGTGTATTTTTTATGCATATAAAAATACACTATAAGAACAATGTTGTGAGAGTTTTGATTCTCTTTATAACTCCGTCAGTGGTTATAGACATGACTCACCATGCGGCAACTAGAAATGAAGTGAGCTCGGTGGTTCAGCCATCAGATTAAAAAATATATTGTGTGTAATGTAGTATAATATTGTAAGCATAATATTGTGTTTTTAATAGGATATATTATTTGTCACTTTGGTTGGAGCACTTCTAGCATAGAGAGTTGACGAATCTACTCTTTTTAATGGGTTGGATAATGGTGATGTAAAAAACACATGGAATAAAGGTGTTTTTGTTCAATTTACACGAACTAACGAGTTATCAGAGATAAACTGTTAACAAAAACCACCACTACATCCCATCTCAAAAAAAGTAATATTAATCCCCCGCCCCTTAAAGTGATGCAAATACCTTCCTTGTTATTTTATTTTTTAATAAATTTTGTTTATATTATTAAATGTGAAATGGGCGAAAGTGCGAACAAAAATATAAACTTTAATAAGTCAAAAATATTAAATTGATAAAAAATACAAAATAAAAACTGATAAAAAATTATGTTTTATACTGTAAACAAAATGTAAAAAAATAAAAAATAAAATTTTAATTTTATACTTTTTAGTGAGCCAAGTATTAATAATACAGCAAAGAAAATGCAAACTACACAAACCACTAGAGTATTCACTTTTCCCAAACTAAAAACATAAAAAGGCATGTGTGTTAGATAAGTATTCATTAGTCACAAAAATGCTACTACATGACTAGCACATGCCACATACCATTAAATATTATTTAACTTTATCCCAAAATGCAAAACTACAAATTTGATGTAAAGATTTTGCACGGATATGCAAATAAAATGCACACCACACAAATCGGTACAATATTTATCGTACAATTCACAGTCCACGATATTTCCACGTGTCAGATTTCTCCTGCCATCCTGTCACATTATTTTTGTCTTATTTGATAAATCCCTATCACACTGTCGATAATCACTACAGTATTCATCCGTACACGCGTTTCACACACTCAACAAAACACTTTTTTTACGTGAATTATCGATTTGACATTGCGAGCCGACTAATACTAGAACGACTACTTATTTGAATAGTTCGGTGAACTTCCATGACCACTTTCAAATGTACACATCTAATGAGGTTTGAACTCTTATGCCTTGTTTTTTTTGGAATAAGGAAAGTGGACCCCTTCTTTCTTATAGCATCTGAATGGGGGGAGTAGTGGGTTTTCTTTGACTTGATGACATAAAGCGTTTAACAAGAAAAAAATATTAAAATATTACTTGATCCACTTGCTTTAACACTCAAATAATTTTAAAAAAAAAAAACCGCCCCCTTAACCTCATGGATATTGTTATTGTTATCCATGAACCATAAAAAGTATAGAATTTACAACTCTCATCCTCATTTAACTCTTATATTTACAATACGATATACTTTTTTTATCAGTTTCTATTATTTATTTATTTTTCAGTTTGACGCTTTTTGACTTTTTAAACTTTATATTTTATGTTTCGTACTTTTCCTTTCTTAATTTTATGATATAAATAAAATTATAAATATAAAAAAAATAAACAAAGAAAAGACAAAAAATGTACTAAAATCATTTTAAAGGTACTACTCTCTCCGTCTTAAAATTATTGTCTTTCGAAAAAAAACACACAGTTTAAGAAAAGTACTTTTATTACTGCTTTTTCTTTCTTATTTTTTAGCAGATTGACAATTTTATATTTAACTAATTAATTAGAGTACTTTATTAAATTTGTAATAACAATTTAAAAAAAACGTAATATAATAAACTTGATCAAATATCTAAATCTATTTTTAATAGTTGACAATTAAATTGGTACATCTAAAAAAGGAATGTGGACTAGGACTGAGCATAATAGACCGCGGACCGGACGGAGAAACCGGACCGAACATATTTCAGTCCGATCTTCGGTCCGTTCTTTCTCTCATATTCGGTCTTTGGTCCTGTGTTTTCGACCAAATCGTTTTTCGGTCCGATTCGATTCGATTTTCAGACCGTAACGAGTCTTAACGTGTCTATTGATTTAGAACAAAAGGAGTAATAACTTGTCCAAAACTTATTACTTTCTCTCTATATATATAGATACACTTTTCCTTGTATCTACACATTTATTTATTATTTTCATTTATAAATACACACTCTAAAACAACCACCATTTGCTTGTCCTAATACACTTGTAGCAACTAGACGGTGATGACGTGGCATTTCGACAACCACGGCGACGGTTATTCTGATGAGAATGTTGACGCTAACGGCGGTGAGATGACGGCGCTTAACGGTGAGTTGTCTCCGGAAAAAGGTATGCTGACGTGGATGTTGGACAGCAATGGCGAACGGTTGACGGCGGTTAACGGCGACGGTGAGTTAACGGCGGATGCGAAAAACATGCTGACGTGGCAAAATGACGATGCAAAAGGCATGCTGACGTGTCAATCTGAGTTTCACGGTGACGGTGAGGCTGTTACAAATGAGATGCTGACGTGGCATAACAACGAAGATGAAGAAGAGCTAGCGAAGTTTCTAGAAGAAGGTGAGATGATGACGTGTCAAAAAACGAAAGTGAAGATAATAAACGACTACCCTTACTGGCTGCCTTTAAAGTTCCAAACGTCATCTGCTTACGTCACCATCAACGGAAACGAGGAGCTCTGCGGATCTTCTTTTTCTGACTCGGATACTTCTTACATGGCTGGGATTAGTGGCGCGTGGAGTGCACTCGCGGATGAGGCGCGTGGGTCTATGGAGGTGGAGTGGGGGGAGTGTGAAGATGAGATGCTGGCGAGTTTTTTGGGGGAGGGTGTTGGGGAGATGCGGGGAGAGTGAGTGGTGGTCACGCGCTGGTTTTAGGATATTTTGTAAAGACTTGGCATACAAGAAAGAATTTTGATTGAATGAAAATGCGAAAACTTGAAAAGGAAAATGTTATTATTAGTAAAAAATTTAGAAATTTGGACTGAAGTTCAATGTTTTGACGTACAAAGTTAAATTTAACTATTAATGCTGGATATTAACGTTTTAAATAGGGTTAAGCCATAGAAGGTAGAATTTTTTTTTTTTTATGGTTCGACCCAAAAAATCAGATCAAAACAAATCTAATCTCGGTTTGGTTTGCGTCCACTTTTTATTTTCATTTTCGTTATCGATCTTGTTGTTTTACGACAACCGACGATTAAGTGTTTTGGAATCACAAAACAAATCAAACATATGATGAACCAAGCTTTCGGACTTGATTCTCGGTTGAAAGCTTGAACCTAATCATTTTTCGGACCGATCCAATTTTCAGAATTATGAGTATGAACCGAACAATGTCTAATTCATGCATGTCTAAGCAGTAAGCAGTCATTGCATACTAAACGCTAAACGTTAAATTATCTAGAAAGGTTGTTAGCTTATCATTAATGACCAAAACACTCTTAACTTATTTTTTACATCGCAAAGTTATTATTCCCAAACAAAAAATTACACGATTTAACAAAAGTTTAAAAAAAGAGAGATCTATACATTCTTCGATCAATCAAGTATTATTATCATTCGCTAAATTATATATTAATCTTTTATATAATAAAAGAATTACATAATTTCGGAGTTTTTTATAAAATTAAATCTTATAAAAAAAATTAAACCAATCAGAACGCTTGATTTTGACACGTAGGCAAAATCGTACGATCTAATTAATTAAAAAAAGTCAAAATTGAATCCAATTTGGTCAAACTTGAAAAATTTTAGTGGAGAAATCTGATAGAGAAAAAAAACACATAAAAATATACGTGTCAAATTTGTGAAAAAAAAAACTTGAAAAGGAAGAGGTAATTAATAAAATTTTAGTGGTTTAATTTCAAATAAATTATATGGAGTTAAGTGTAAATTTATAAATTTAGAACTTTTATTATAACTTTAAAAAATAAACAAATAACCCCTTAAACTTTATACCCGTAGACTTTATATTTTAAAATATTAGAAACGTAAACAATTTTAATTCCAAACAAAGATTTAACAGTATTTAATCACATCCCAAATCTACCCAAAGACTTTTTGATGGATTTTTCATTGTCGGTCTGAAATTATGTTGAACAACCAAATAGAAAAACACCGAAGCACATAAAATATCATAAATTAATAAAAAGGGTTTTCTAGCTATTCATTGATGTGTTTGGAAGAATTGCATTTTTTTCTTTTTGTTTAATACGTACTAAAATTCTAACATTTAAATTTCTCAAAAAGTCTTTATTCCATTGACATGTATGTATGCCTATAAATCATATATAACAATCTAGGCTACTTTTATATCTTAAAAAGTGTTGGTGACGGAAAAATAGGTAAAACTCTTTTTATATTTGTATATGTATTAAAGATATACAATAGGTATTTTATTACTTTATGTACTACAACAAATAGAGAAGGACATGTTGGAGAATTTTCCGATCTTCATTCCGATCTTCATTCCGATCTAAGATTCAATTCCGATCTTCATTCCGATCTATTAATTTCATATGTATAAATTATATGATTTC
>BQNB010066786.1:0-34434 GCA_026074375.1 Tanacetum coccineum | reverse complement strand
TTCCAGGCCACCGATACCTATCTCTCAAATCATATACATCTTATCAGCTCCTGGGTGTACAAAGTACTTTGACTTATGGGCTTCATTCATTATCAGGGTTCTCACAACACCCTTTAAAGGCACCCATATTCGATCCAGGTAATACAACGCTCTATCATTCCTAAGTTCAATCATCTCATCCAAACCTTTCTATAATCCATCAGATTCATCCACAACCTCCTTCTGAGCCATCAGTATCCTATCCTTGATACTTGACTGAAAGATCATATTCATAGCTCTAACTCTCTTAGGCTTTACTCTTTCTTTCCTACTTAGTGAATTTATTAATTAAATAAAATAATAAAATAATATTTTATTATTAAAAATCAAAAATCATGTTCTAAATAAAATTTCTAAGTATAAACTTTTTACGAAATTTCGACATGACTTGTATGTGTTTACAACGTTTTTCCAAGGTTTCAAACCTTATTTTCCAAACACTTTTCACAATTCGTCACTTTTCAACAAAATTCCAAAATCTCAAACTTTAACGTTCACCAAAACGTTTTCCCAAAATAACGATCAATATCACTTCGTAAATACATTTCGCTTTCAAAAAGTCCACCAAAACTCTCAAAATGACCAAATATCGCTTATTGGGCCTCAAGGCCCAACAAGGGTCCATTAGGACATTTATAAGTCCAAAATACTATTTAAGTCCAAAACCAAAGTCCATTTACATGTATAAGTATAAACTTATATGTAGAAATAATCAGGACCACAATAAGCCCTCTCATTAAGCCGCGGCTCAAATAGACTTATTGGGCCGTGAGTCCATAAACTCCAAAATACGTATATTAAGCTTTAAAATAAGCTAATAAGCTACGTATCACTTTTGGTTACTACCATAAGCCTCAAAAATAGTCCACAACATATGCCATAACACAAAATAATCAAAATCACTTTTCTAGTGACTTTGGGAATTTACACGTGGCCTTTAAGCCCAAATAAGCCAAGAAATAGCTTAAAAATAAGCCCGAATAAGCTATACAAGCAACTTATCAAAAATAAGCATTCTAGCAACATATATTATTCAACCATCACGACCACAACATCAAAACTACAAAAACCCTCTTTTTCTTTCTTTTATTACACGAACCAAACACACCCTTTTCTTTCGTTTCGCTTCCAAAAATTAATTTTCACAACGATCAACTTGTACAACTAACATCTATGCATCAAAATAAACCCAAAAGGACAAACAAAATTTAAATTTGAAAACTTACAAGAAAATCTTCAAATTTGTAGATTTCGACACGAACCGGACAACCCAAACGTTGTTTAAATGAATAACCAAACACTAGAATCAACCCCAAATATTTATGTCTTCATGTTTTCTTGATCAAAATTCAAAAATTATGAGTGTGTGTGTGTGTTGTAGGTGGCGGACGAACTATACACACACAAGAGAAGTGTGTGTTTTTATTTTTTGTAAATGGAATGGATTATGATGAAAATAATTCTAGTGGAAGCATATATGTGTACATCTCTTAGACAAAGGAGCTAAAATTTAGCCTCCTTGTCTCCCTTTCTAACCATAACCGGCCATGGGATCTAAGGGAGTCCCGGGCCTTTCTTTTCGTGTCAAAATCACTTAAAAGCTCGTAAAACTCAACCGTAAAATTTACCCCAAAGTTAATTAGCATTTTTATTCACTTTAAAAATACTTTTCCATTAACTTAGAGTATTCACTTGCCATATTTACACTTTAAACCCTTTAAAATTCAATTTGGACTTTAACGGACGTGTCAAACTTATTTTTCGGCATTTCTTAAAATTCACGGGTCAAACCAACCGGAATACACATAACACAATAATACCTTTCAAAAAGGATTATTAATCACAATAAACCTCAAATCATCACATATCTCATAAAATCACCACCGTCAACACGGTACAAAATCTGAATAAACTAACAAAAGTCAAATAGTCAAAGGACTATTAATGAAATATTCAGAACACAAAAAGGGCAAAGGTTACACACCCGAAGGGCCTTGTCGCACATGCTTCAATTGTAACCGCCCGAGTCATCTTGTAAGAGATTGTAGAGTTGTGCCTAGGAATGTGAACCCGGTAAATGTAAGGAACCCTACACCTGCTCGTGGAGCATGCTATGAATGTAGGAGTATCGACCATCTCAAACCGGCATGTCCTAGATTGAATAGAGCACAAGGACCGGGAGGAAACCGTCCAAACCAAGTTGTTGCTAATAACTAGGGTTAGGGACCATGGAAACCAAGAAGACCAAGCCAGGGTAAGGTCATTCATGTTGGGTAGCAGAGGAAGCTCGCTAGGATTCGAACATTATGACGGGTACGTTTACTTTAAACAATCATTTTACCACTACCTTATTTGACTCTGGTGCCGACTATAGTTTTGTTTCCACTATTTTTATACCTATGTTAGGCACAGAACCTAGTGAATTAGGTTTCTAGAATGAATTGAGAATAGCTAGCCGGCAACCTAGTAGAGAAAGAATAAGGGTTTATTAAGAGTGCAACAAGAAATCGAGGGTCATGTCTTTGACATCGATTTGATACCATTCGGGCATGGGAGTTTTGATGTAATTATAGGTATGGATTGGTTGTCTAATCACAAGGCTGAAATAATTTCTCATGAGAAAGTAGTGAGGACACCACTACTAGATGGCAAGGTGCTTAGAGTATTAGGAGAAAGACCGGAAGAGAAAGCGAGACTTTTGATGAGTGTTAAGGCTAGCGATAAGAAACAAGAAGAGATTATTGTGGTTAGAGATTTTCCTGAGGTATTTTCGGATGATTTATCAGGATTGCCACCTCTCCGAGAAATTGAGTTCCGGATTGAGTTAATCCCTGGAGCTGTACCGATTGCAAAGTCTCCCTATCGTTTGGCACTTCTAAATTGGAGGAGTTGTCGGGGGGGGGGGGGGGGGGGGGGTGGGTGGGGGGGGGGGGGGGGGGTGGGGGAAAAAAATAAAAAAAAAAAAAACAAAAAGGGGGGTGGGGGTTGGGGGGGGTGTGGGCAATAAAAAAAAAAAAAAAAAAAAAAAAAAAGAAAAAAAAAAAAAAAAAAACAAGAAACTCTAGGATAAAGGTTTCATTCGACCAAGCTCATCATCTTCAGGAGCACCGGTGTTGTTTGTGAAAAATAAAGATGGTTCTTTTAGGATGTATATTAACTATAAGGAATTGAACAAGTTGACTGTTAAGAATTGTTATTCGCTTCCTAGGATTGATGATCTATTTGACCAACTGCAAGGGTCACTGTTTTTCTCAAATATAGATCTTAGGTCTGGATACCATCAGCTAAGAGTGCATGAGGATGACATTCCAAAGACTGCGTTTAGAACTCGTTATGGACATTTCGAGTTCACAATAATGCCCTTTGGTCTGACTAACGCACCAGCGGTATTCATGGATTTGATGAACAGAGTTTGCGATTTATCAAGATTGCCACCTCTCTAGGAAATTGAGTTCCGGATTGAGTTAATCCCTGGAGTTGTACCGATTGCAAAGTCTCCCTATCATTTGGCACCTTCTGAATTGGAGGAGTTGTCGGGACAACTCAAGGAACTCAAGGACAAAGGTTTTATTCGACCAAGCTTATCGCCTTGGGGAGCACCGGTGTTGTTCGTGAAAAAGAAGGATGGTTCTTTGAGGATGTGTATTAGCTATAGGGGTGTTATCGGGTCTTATCGGGTCGGGTTGAGTCGGGTTTTGGTTTTTAAAAAATCACCCGCAACCCGACCCGATAAGAAATCAGGTTATCGGGTTCGGGTGATATTCTGGTCGGGTTATGTTGGGTCGGGTTAGTTGGGTTATCGGGTGCAAACATGAACGTATCATATTACAGTAATTAATACATAGTATAACTTTTTAAAATGTAAACAAGTAGCCAAGTTAGTGCCAAAGTACTCATGGTCATGATCTTTATAAAATGAAAAATTAAACTATTGCTGGTGGGGATGCACATGTTATGAATGAGATGATTGAAGAAACTGATATGTTTAAGGTATCATACTTATTACCAATGTCTTGGAAGTAATTACAAATAATTACTAATGTGTGTCTGGTTTGGAAGAAAAAATGTTAAGGCTTGTAATATTATTTGTAACATAAGAAGTATATCTATATATTGGAAGCTTTAAAATATTTGAGTAAGTTATATCCAACTAAATTATTAGCTCTTGACATTATACTTAGTTTACGATTTTTGCTTTAGCTTATAACTATACCTTGCAATGAAATTGATATTGAATTATTGATGTTTCTTATTAACCATTATCATTTTTAACCAAGTTCATATGCAACTTTTAGTTATCTGTGTTATGCATTATAATGATTGTTTTGTTTACAGGTACATGTAGGATCATTACAAATGAAATGAATATGGGATGGCTGTGACCATGAAGTAAACAGGGGACGCTACACGAGAAACAATAGCTAAAGTTGAAGAACCTGACTTCTAAAAATTATTACTTAAAAATTAAAAAATGAATTTTAGGTCTTATCGGGTTGACCCGATAACCCGATAACATAATTTATTTAACCCTAACCCGACCTGATAACAATATCAGGTTATCAGGTTCGGGTTAAAACAAACCGACAAGATTTTTTAACCCGACCCGATAAGCCTTATCGGGTTCGGGTTCGGGTTCAGGTCGGGTCAACCCGACCCTACTGACACCCCTAATTGGCTATAGAGAATTGAACAAGTTGACTGTTAAGAGTTGTTATCCGCTTCCTAGGATTGATGATCTATTTGACCAACTACAAGGGTTGTAGTTTTTCTTAAAGATAGACCTTAGGTCTGGATACCATCAGCTAAGAGTGCATGAGGATAACATTCCAAAGACTGCGTTTAGAACTCGTTATGAACATTTCAAGTTCACAGTAATGCCCTTTGGTCTGACTAACGCACCAGCGGTATTCATGGATTTGATGAACAGAGCTTATAGACCTTATCTTGATAAGTTTGTGATAGTGTTTATAGACGATATCCTAATATACTCTAATACTCGAGATGAGCATGTAGAACACTTAAGGTTAGTCTTGAAACCGCTCAGGAAGGAGAAACTATATGCTAAGTTTTCTAAGTGTGAATTCTGGCTAAGAGAAGTGCAGTTTCTTGGGCATGTGATAAATGGTAATGGAATTCATGTAGACCCTAGTAAGATTGAAGCTGTTAAGACTTGGAAAGTCCCTAGAACTCCGACTGAGGTTTGTTCGTTTTTAGGATTGGCTGGGTATTACCATAGGTTCATTGAGAACTTTTCTAAGATAGCTAAGTCTCTTACTATCTTGACTCAGAAGAGTAAGATTTTCGATTGGGGTAAGGAACATGAATTGGCATTTCAGACCTTAAAGGATAAGTTATGTAATGCGCCTGTTCTAGCTCTCCCTAATGGACCGGAAGACCTTATGGTATATTGTGATGCGTCCAGGATAGGACTAGGTTGTGTGTTAATGCAAAGAGGTAAAGTGACAGCCTATGCATCTAGGCAGTTGAAAATTCATGAGAAGAATTATACTACCCGTGATTTAGAGTTGGATGCGGTTGTGTTTGCACTTAAGATCCAGAGACATTATCTGTATGGGACAAAGAGTGTCATCTATATAGACCATAAGAGTCTTCAGCATATCTTTAGTCAGAAAGATTTGAATATGCGACAACGTCACTGGATAGAGTTGTTTAGTGATTATGACTGTGAAATTCGCTACCATCCTGGTAAGGCGAATGTGGTGGCTGATGACCTAAGTAGGAAGGAAAGAGTAAATCCTAAGAGAGTTAGAGCTATGAATATGATCCTTTAGTCAAGTATCAAAGATAGGATACTGGCGGCTCAAAAGGAGGCTATGGATGAGTCTGGCATAGATTGCAGATAGGTTTTTGATGAGATGATCGAACAGAGTTTGATGGAACTTTAGTATTACCAATATCGAATATGGGTACGTTGTAGGGTGAGTAAGAACCTGATAATGGATGAAGCCCATAAGTCGAAGTACTCTGTACACCCAAGAGCTGATAAGATGTATTATGATTTGAGAGATAGGTATTTGGTGGCTGGATGAAAATGGGATATAGTTGAGTATGTTAGTAAGTGTTTGACTTGTCTGAAGGTTAAGGCTGAGCATTAAAGGCTATCTGGCTTGCTCCAGCAACCTAAGATTCCCGTATGGAAATAGGAAGGGATAGCTATGGATTTTGTGACTAAGTTGCCTAGGACTAGTAGTGGGCATGACACAATCTAGGTCATTGTGGACCGATTGACTAAGTCTGCTTATTTTCTACCTATGCGTAAGGATTATAAGATCGAAAGGTTGGCTAGATTGTATTTAAATGAGATAGTTGCTAGACATGGTGTATCGATCTTGATTATATCGAATCGTGATAGTCATTTCACATCAAGGTTTTGGCAGTCAATGCAAGAGGCATTAGGAACCCGTTTAGATATGAGTATGTCTTATCACCCTCAGACCGATGGTCAGAGTAAGCGTACTATTCAAACTTTAGAGAATGCGTAAGAAGCGTACGTTAGACTTTCAGAGGAAAGTTAGGTTGTTCATGTTCGTTGTTGAGTTTTGTATAACAATAGATATCTTGCTAGTGTGTGATGTGATCTAAGTTGAGGATTGGTATGGTAGAAATGTCGTTCGCCAATTATGTGGCTAAGGTGGAGATGGTCAGATGATAGGCCGGAAGTTAGTGCAAGAGGGACTAAGAGAAGATCTCACAGATTAAGGATAGACTTATGGTGCGCGTGATCGTCAGAAAAGTTATGCTGATAAGAGGAGGAAGCCTCTAGAGTTTAGTGTAGGTGACTATGTCTTGCTCAAAGTGTCGCCTTGGTAAGGTGTGGTACGCTTTGGGAAGAAAGGGAAGTTAGCACCTAGATTTGTTGGACCTTTTGAGATTATTGAAAAGGTAGGCCCTGTGGCTTATCGGTTAGATTTGCCTAAAGAGTTGGACGGTGTTCATGAAATATTCCACGTGTCGAACCTTAAGAAGTGTTTGGCTGATCCAACACTGCAAGTGCCTTTGGATGAGATTCGAGTGGATGCTAATTGAAATTTTGTGGAAGACCCTGTGGAAATTTTGGAAAGAGAGTTTAAGAAGTTGAAGCGTAGTAGGATTGCCATCGTCAAGGTTCGGTGGAATTCGAAACGTGGCCCTGAATTCACGTGGGAACGTGAAGATCAGATGAAGTTGAAGTACCCGCATTTGTTTAGTGATGTTAGTAGTTGAATTTCGGGGACAAAATTCTTTTAAGGGGGGTAGAATGTAACCTTTGCCCTTTTTGTGTTCTGAATATTTCATTTATAGTCCTTTGACTATTTGACTTTTGTTAGTTTATTCAGATTTTTGTACCGTGTTGACGGTGGTGATTTTATGAGATATGTGATGAATTGTGGTTTATTGTGATTAATAATCCCTTTTGGAAGGTATTATTGTGTTATGTGTATTCCGGGTGGTTTGACCCGTGAATTTTGAGAAATGCCGAAAAACGAGTCCGACACGTCCGTTAATGTCCAAATGAGTTTTGAAGGGTGTAAAGTGAAAATATGTCGTGTAAATACTCTAGGTTAATGGAAAGTATTTTTAAAGTGAATAAAAATGCTAATTAACTTTGGGGTAAATTTTACGGTTGAGTTTTACGAGTATTTAAGTGATCCCGACACGAAAAGAAAGGCCCGAGACCCCATGGGATACCATGGCCGGTCAAAAGAAGACTAGGGAGACAAGGTGGCTTAATTTTAGCTAACCTTGTCCAAATTGTACATAAGATGCTTTCCTTATCCTCATTTTTACACATAGTTCATTTTCAAAATCAAAAAAATATCCTCTCCCTTCTCTCTTGTGTTCGTCCGCACCTACAACACACACACTCTTATAATTTTTGAAGTTTGATCAAGAAAACATGAAGACATAAATATTTGGGGTTGATTCTAGTGTTTGGTTATTCATTTAAACAACGTTTGGGTTGTCCGGTTCGTGTCGAAATCTACAAATTTGAAGATTTTCTTGTAAGTTTTCAAATTTAAATTTCGTTTGTCCTTTTGGGTTTATTTTGATGCATAGATGTTAGTTGTACAAGTTGATCGTTGTGAAAATTGATTTTTGGAAGCGAAACGAAAGAAAAAGGGGGTGTTTGGTTCGTGTAAAAAGAAAAGGAAAAAGAGGGTTTTTGTAGTTTTGATGTCGTGGTCGTGATGGTTGAATAATATATGATGCTAGAATGCTTATTTTTTATAGTAGCTTGTATGGCTTATTCGGGCTTATTTTTAAGCTATTTCTTGGCTTATTTGGGCTTATAGGCCACGAATGGATTCCCAAAATCACTAGGAAAGTGATTTTGATTATTTTTGTGTTATGGCGTATGTTGTGGACTATTTTTGAGGCTTATGGTAGTAACCAAATACGATACGTAGCTTATTAGCTTATTTTCAAGCTTAATATACGTATTTTGGAGCTTATGGACTCACGGCCCAATAAGTCTATTTAAGCCGTGGCTTAATGGGAGGGCTTATTGTGGTCCGGATTATTTTCTACTTATTAGTATATGCTTATATATGTAAATGGACCTTGGTTTTGGACTTGGATCGTATTTTGGACTTATAAATATCTTAATGGACTATTGTTGGGCCTTAAAGCCCAATAAGCAATATTTAGTCGTTATAAGAGTTTTGACGGACTTTCAAAAGTGAAAATGTATTTACGAAGTGATATTGAATGATATTTTGGGAAAAACGTGTTAGTAAACATTAAAGATTGAGATTTTGGGATTTTGTCGAAAAGTCTCGAATTGATAAAAAATATTGAAAATAAGGTTTGAAACCTTGGAAAACGTTGTATGAGCGTACGGGTCATGTCGAAATTTCGTAAAAGGTTTATACTTAGAAATTTTCCTAAAAACATGATTTTTGATTTTAAATAATAAATATTATTTAATTATTTTATTTATTTAATAAAAAAATTTCCACCTAAAAGAAAAAAATATAATTTTTATCAAAACTTCAAATATAATATGATTATTTCACGGTGACTAGAGTTACAGAATGGACTAACCGAGGATATATTTATATTATTAATTATAAATATTGACGTATATTACTTATCTATTTTCGTTAATAGTATAATTAAGTATTATTGAGTAATGGGGTTGATATGATTGTTGAGATATGTCGTCAATCATCACACCACTAAATTGTTATGAGTAATTGTACAACGCGTCTAAACTCTATGTATCAAACGTGAAGATTGTTTTGGAAATGGATGATTAAATTGGGACATTAACTGGACTAGGTCGTGTGCGGGCGTCATTGCATTTGCTTGTGTGATTGACATTTGGTTGCTAAAGACTTGCTTGAGGTGAGTTCTTGTAGCCCCCATTTTTACTATTTTTCCGTTGGGAGAAATGATACTCAAATGTGTTTTGAATTGATTTGTGTGAAATGTGGTTTTGTTTTTGGGACAAGATATGTGCTTATGACTGCTATGTGAATAATATGTGTTGCATGATTGTTTGGATCGGATGGGTACGCCTACCCAGTATTTGTGTGATTATTGGAGCGGATGGGTACGCCTACCCTGGTTTCTGTGTGGTCTTGCCCTAATTTTAGTGCTCCAGCTGGTTGGCCCTTTAGGTGCGTAAGTGACATATGGTTATTGATTAGCGGTGATGCTAAGGTTGTTTGCATATATTCACTGTCATATAGCACTATTGTCCACTTTTGAAATATTGGCACAGCTTTTGGGTTGAAGGTCAAACCTACGAGCTCACCAACATTATTGTTGAAGTTTTCGAGTATCATTTTCAGGTGATGTGAAAGAGGAATAGTTGGTGATTTATATGGTAGCAGACTTAGAAGTATCCCGAGTGGATTTTATTATAAAGTCTTGCTTGCTTATTTTGTTTGGCTTTTGTATTTGGAAGTTTTGGTTTAAGTTTGGATTTTGGACCCCTGTGTGGGCTTATGAATAATAGTAAGAGGTTGTGGATTTTGATAGTGATTTGGGACATCACTCGAGGTTGTTCGAGGTTGATGGTCTTCGTAACACTTGAAGTTTATGCATTGTAGTTTTCTCTATTGTGTATCTTGTGTTATGATTGATCATTATGTTGCATTCCCGAGTTTCCGCCATTGTCGGGGTGTGACATCTAGCCATGGAGGGCACCCCTCCACACTTAAACTATGGATCCGCCCCTAGTGTAAACATCTAAATCATGGTAGGCATTTTATCATGGCGAGCAACCCACATTTGCTCGTAGAGTAGTTTTTGGTAACACATCTTTCTAGGGTCAATTTTGGTAACACATATTTCTATGTGTCGATCGACTTTCCAAATTCCCTCAAACACAAACATGAACCAACTTTATCGATCTCCCATACAACCCATCTTTCTAATCCACACATTGTTAACAACTCAGTTAATAAACAAGTACACCAGACACATAAACCAACTACAATCCATTTCATAAAGAAGTACAACAGAAACAGAAACATAAACCCATCTTTGGAAATGGTCTAGTGAGTGGATTCTCAAAAGTATATCTTGTGTTCTTCCTCCAACATCTTCTTTGGCTTTTTTTTATTCAAAAGTCCTTATTCAGAATTTGTTGCCAAGTTTTCACATCTGCAATTCATCAGAGGTAACTTGAAAAGGGTTATCATCAGTATCCTCAATAATTATGACCTCTGCAAATAAGAAATGATTGGTAAATATCATTATTATAGATGCAAAGACCTTATGCTTAAAGGGATGTTTGGATGAAATCAGTTCTTTCCTAAACTTAGTTTCCTAAGGTAGATTTGTTGAATTCATCTTAATTTACTCTTAAAGGGGTGTTTGGATGAAATCAGTTATTTCCTAAACTTATTTTGCTAAGGAACATTCGTTCAATTCAGCTTATTTCCTAAGCTACCGTAAGCTTAAAGGGGGTGTTTCAACCAAATTAGTTGTTTCCTAAACTTCGTTTCCTAACGTACATTGGTTCAATTCAGCTTAAAGGGGTGTTTGGATGAAATCAGTTGTTTCCTAAACTTGGTTTCCTAATGTCTAAACTTAGTTTCCCAATTACTACTATATAGAGTAAATTACCCTCCCTAACAGTCTAGTGGGTGTTTGGGAATGCGTTTTCCCAAACATTATCTGCTTATTTCAGTTCCCAAACGCAATAAGCTGGATATTAGTGTTTGGCAAAGACAAAGTGATAATTACTATTTTGCGTTTGGACAACTTTAAAACGTGGGTATGATAAAGCAGCTCCATACTTGCTTTTTGTAAATGTTGTTCTCTTTTAACTGGAAAATCACCAAACAAACCCTAATACCTATGCAATCTGCTTAAAAGAAGTTTTACCTCTTTCCATTACCATTTTCTCTTTTCCCTTTTTAAGAACCATTTTCTCTTTTGCCTTGTTAAGAATTTTTTCAAGTTTCTTAATCCTCTGTTCAAGATCATCCAGAATCTTGATTCCTGTTACCTTAATTTTGTCATCTACCAAGATAGCAAACACTCAATACATAAGCCACAAGTAAAATAATGGGTGAAATAACAGAAAAATGGTTTATGGGTATACTAACCTTTCAAAGGTCCCTTTCCTTTGTCATCTACAAAAATAGCCATAGATTTCCAAGAATCTGCCATTGATATGATCTTTGATCTAGGGTTTGTTTAGTTTTGGGAGTGAAGAGTCAGGTTTGGTAGTGATAATTAAATAGAGTGTGGGTGGAAATTTTTTAATATTTGTGTCCCGAGGAAATAAGGAGTCAACACTCGTTTGAATTTGAAAAGACGTAAATAACTAAATACCCTCACGTGCTAAGCACGTGAGAGTGTCATCTAATGGGACCGGACCGGACCGAGGACCGAGTTGGTCGGACCGAGTTGGTCGGACTGGACCGGACCGAGGACCGAGTCCGGTCCGGGTCAGTCTTCGGTTCGATCTGGTCCTACACGGCATAATCATTAGGTTTTTGGTCTGACCGAGACAGACCGGACCGGACCGAGACCGAAAGTAACAAAATCCCCAGACCGAGGACCGGATCAAAATACGTTCGGTCCGGTCCGGAAGGACGATACATGCAAGATTCGTAAACCGTAGGGACGGGTGGTGTACTTACTTTAAAGAACATGAAAATATGAATAAGAAGAAGAATGATGGTGTTGGTGAACGATAATAATGTTATGTAGTCTTACTATAAAACTTACTTCATCATAAAGATACACAAAGATAATACATATTTTTTAACCACTCAAGGGTGGCCTAGTGGCAAAAGAGTTTGTGGTTATCACTCTAAAATGTGTGAGGTCTCAAGTTCAATTCTTGCTAGGTGCAAACAACCTTGATGTGGCCACGCCAACCTCCTTAAAAGGGAGGGCTTTACCTGGTTTGAGTATGTGTGGCGGTAGGTTCAAATCCCGTGGATTATTCGGCCAATGTGTCGGAAACCATGGTTACCAAAAAAAATTAATACATATTTTCGACTAACATTATTCGATTTTTCTACACTGTTTTCAATAATTTAAAAAACAAAACACAAACTTTTTTATTTTTTCACATTTGTCTCGACTTTAAGCATCAATAAATTTAATTACTCGACTTATTAGCATTGCATTCAGCCATTCATAATTTCATATCGTTACATTAAGGCTAAAGGGGGTGGTATGATAACCACTCACCTTTTATCTGTTTTGGGTGGTTGTGTTGTGAGGATAAGAGAGAGAGAGAGAGAGAGAGAGAGAGAGAGAGAGAGAGAGAGAGAGAGAGAGAGAGAGAGTGTGTGTGTGTGTATGTGTGTTAGGATATATAAGGTCTGCCTTTATGATAACTTAATTAGGAGTAAGTTAACATGTGCTTTTGACGAACCAACATTCCAACAACATGTCACAAATCCAACAACATGTTAGTGGATGGATTAACACAATAGACCAACGTCTCACATGTATAGCACATCTACTCATCCGGATCATTTTATATATTACGAGTATTAAGTTTGCTAGTGTGTCATTCTTGGTTGGTTTATTATTTACGTAATTAGACGGTTTTATGTATTTCTTTTAAGTTTATCCAGGAAAACTATGTATAAAGCTTCATGTTTCTTTTGCATGATATACTTCTAAATATGGCTTAATTCACTACCGACACACTCACACACATGAACCTACTATCTTGATAGTTGTAGTATGTTTGTGTGATTAGGGGTGCCACCAGTAGTCGCAAAAATACTTGGTCCATTAAGTTGAATTGCTCACTTAGTATGAATTTGCAATGTTGCTCCGCACAACATTGCAACTAGATGATATAATTTGGTTAGGCAAGGAACACTTTTATATCAAATGTGTGTTTGATCAATTTGGTTTAAAAGTAACTAGATGATTTGATTTTGGTTGGTTGGTTTTACGGTAATAATTTGTAGACCAAAATATAGTAGTCTGGTAGGTAATTGGTCAATCAAACATTAGAGAATGTGTAATTTCGCCTTTTCTTGTAAACTATAATTACACATAACTATGTTCAAAAAATTCACACAACTAAAGTTAAAAATAAATAAAAAATTCACACAACTAAAGTTAAAAATAACTAAAAGATTGTTAGAAATTTGTTTGTGTTCTCAAGAAAAAAATAAGAAGAAAGTGAAAACAAAGTAAAGAAAGATGAAGCAAAAGAAATGAAGAGGAAGTTAGGAAGTTGTGTTTCCAAAAGTGGGGTGAAAGTTTTGTAAAAAAAATTCTCCCACTTTCAAGTTTCACCCATTTACTTTCACTTTCATTCCTACAAAAAACTTAAGAACGTGAGTTTTCTTACATTTTATCACTTTCTTTTATTACGTTACTCCCTTTTTACTCGGCTTAAGAACACAGTGAAGGAAATTTTATTTGACAATTATGTCTTCAATCCTATTTTTTATTGAGGCTGAAATCAATGTAAAAAGGGCATTTTTGTCATTAAAAAAATATTACTTTTAATATATTCACTTTCATTCCGAAAGTAGGATGAAAGTTTTGACACACACTATACTCCACACAATTTACTCCCCTTTACTTACTTTTTTTTACTTCCTCCTCTAAAAGAAGCTTGAGAACACAACAATATTTTTGTTTTTTCACTATCATTCACTCTCTTCACACAACAAACACTATGGACACCAACCAAATAGATGTGAAACAAAATTTCATTAGGACGCTACGCAAAGAACTACTAGCAGATGTGACACTGGCAAACAATTTGTTGTTGGAGTTGAATCGCTATCATAACCAACTCAGGAACCGTGATCCGGAAATGTTAAGGCTGGAGGCGCTAGGAGACCATCCCCTAATCAAGTTCGGTGTGAATACTATGGATAAGTCCGCACACGCCGATATGATGAACTCTCAGAACTTGATGTCCACTAGAACCGACTTGATGAGAACCATTGCTGAGAAGGAACAACTCCTCAAGAATTACAGAGCAATGTAGCTCGAATCATGTTTTAGTTTTTATTTCGTAAGCTTATGCTTTTTAGTTATGTATGTTGTATCCCGTATTGTAATATTTTTAAGATTTTATGCCATGTTGTACATTGATTACTATATGTAACTTAACAGCTATGTTGTATTTCTTATGTTATCTGAAAAATGTTGTATTTTTAGAATTGTTTAGTCAGGTTCGGTGTTTGCTCAAATATTAGCCAACTGCATTGTGCTTAAAAATAAACTACACCCTTAATCCAAACACCCCTTTAATGTTCACTGTATGTTCTTGGAATGGGAAATGTAGACTTGAAAATGCAAAATGCAGTTTCAAACACCCCCTAAAGCTGCAAAATGGTACTTTGGAAACTACCCAAATACCCAATTGAGTTGCACAAGTCTAACTTACCAAAACCTATAAGACAGGAAAATATATGTCCTCGGTCAAACTTACCAATGTTGTTACATTTGACTATTATGTTGCCGGTTATAATGTCATATATTTAATTGATACTCAAGTTAAAATAAATAAGGAGCAATATCGTAATAACAAATGTTTCACTTTCATCCGAAACAAGATGTGGCTACCCGCGCTTTGCCATAAAGCGTTTAATGCAAAAATTGAAAAGTGTCTTAACTTTAAAGGAGACTTTATGACACTAAAGTATTTTGGATTAAATAAAAGTGACTAAAAAAAAACTTTGAGGGTAGTTTTAAAAGTATTTTGGGTTAAATTGAAAAGTAAACTTAACTTTGAGAGGGGGAGAAATTATTAAATATAAAGAATTTTGAGGGACATGGGGGTTTATTTAAAATAAAGATTTGTGAGGGGGGGGGTTATTAAAAATAGAAAATGATTATTATATATAATATGGGTTACTATTCATTTGTAATAAAATAATATTTTATATAATATAAAATGGGGCTTTCATTTTGTGTGTGTAAGGAAAGTCAACAAATGTTACTAGTATTTATAGTTATAATGTGAAATAAAAGTTCTATAAAAAAAAACACACACCCCACTTCCCCTCAATTGTATCACTTCCAAGATCAACATTAATTTTGTACGCGAGAAAATTATGTACAAGGGCCATTTTACTATGCTTTGTCTTGCAGAGGACCATAATTTTTCAGTTTGGACTACTTAGTCACGAACAATCTTACGCGACATAGACGACTCACGTGACGGCTGAGAACAATTTCAAAAAAAACAATACAAAACATGCACTAACTTAAATTTACTCGAAATAATTATTTTGCTTAGACTAAGAATATTTCAAGCCCTAACTCATTTATGTGATCCAAATCTTGATCGATTCCTTGCTTGTCTAGGTTAAATTACCTTGGATAAATCCAAATTACTTGTTTGTAGTACCTTTGTTTGTATATAAAGTGTATGCGGAATCTACACCTTATATCTAAAGTATATTGAATAAAACGGTGATTGTGAATGGACAAGATATACAAACGTCCTATATATAGAACAAATAATATGACGTACTCTTTACTATTACTAGGGTTTACAACCTGAGCTTTTTAATCGACTTAACAACTATGAATACTTGTATATCAACCTAATGCACTAAAGCCTCTTTTTATAGATAAAGGAGTCCTAGTCGGCTTACAACATATACTAAAGATAAACATAAACTTATAGAATATTCTGATACAATCTATTCTATAATTATCTTCTAATCTTCATCTCTAAGTAATCCTTATCTTCTGGCAATCCTTATCTTCTTTTAGCAGTATTAATCTTCTCTGGCAGTACTAACTAACACTAGCAGTACTAAATTTGTTCTAGCAGTACTAACTCAGTTAATATTGTTAGTTATAATCTGAGCAGTACTAACCTCTTGTGAAGATTTATTCCCAACAATCCTCCCCTAAACTTGTGATTTTCCCTCAAATATCAAGTTTCTTATGAATTAAATCTTCTAGCTTATTCTGCTGAGGATGCTTCCAAACACACTATCTTCATTGATTAAGTTGAGACCTGATAAACCTTAAAAGCTCATATGCCATTTCAGTGACATTATAATTCACATGAAGTTTCCATTGAAGCATTCTTGTAAGTGTATCTTGTGGAAGTGGGATACTTTTTCTCAACTAGCATATGAATGCTTACTTCTCCTAGCATCAATGAGTTAACTCCACAAGAATCATAGAGTTTCCATTCTATCAACTGTTGACGGTTATGATTTTTCCAAACTGTATCATTACTATCTGGTTCAAACATAACCTTCATGTCTCCCCAGAGCATTATATCATCAAAACTTGGTCTTGTAGATGCATACTTCTCATTAAACAGTCTATACAACACAATCAAATCTTCTCTATCAAAATCATTCAGCATCTGACTAAAGAGTATATAAGTCTTGTAACTTCCAACTGCCCTGTGTATCTTATAATATCCCACATCTTCTTTGCAATACGATTTCCAACCAACTATTGGGGATTTAACAGCCAATAGAGTCACACTAATTACTTCTTCAAAATCAGAAATAACTTCAACATACTCCATAAGTTTTTCTAGATCATCCTGCTTCTTCTGTCTTTTGTCCTTGTCTTTTCTAGCTTTTAAAGCCTTTCTTTTTAATCTTCCTTCAGCTTTTCTAGAGCTTTCTTTCATAACTTGTTCAGGTATAACATCTTCTTTCTGAACTGTCTCTTCTTCAACTTGTTTTGAAGACTCTTCATCCTTTTTCTTTTCCTTTTCTTCTTTAGTAGATTGCTTTTGAATAAAACCTGATCTCTTCATAACCTCTTTTTCAATCTCAGAATCCTTAGGTACAAAGGCAAGATTTTGATCCCATACTCTTTCAAATATAGGTCTAATGTCTTCATATTTCATTCCTTTGAAATGACTCAGCTTGTATCCTCCCTTATTCTTCAAATACATACACATGTTCTTCCTAACTTCAACTACAGAGAAAGATTTATTCTGAAGTGTATGATATCTTATCACAGCAGGATAACTCTAATCAATATCATGAGCTTGACTTTATTTAGATGCAACCTCTTCTCTTTCATCCAGCTGCTTTTGTAATTCCAAAGCTTTTTCAAAATCATACTTCTCTTGTTCTTGTCTTGCTGTACTCTTTGCTATTTCTTCAGCATGTAGCTTCTGAGCTAATTCTTCATCATGTCCTATCTGTATCATCTCTCTCTTCTTGATTTTATTTGGAGGCTCATACTCTTGCATAATAGCTTTTCCTTTATCTTTTACTACACTCCTTTAGATATTTACCAATGTTTCAGCAAGAGTTAGTTCATCATCATCATTTTGAGGACTAGCAGTACTAAAATCCACATCACTCTCCATTCTATGCTTAGCTGTCTCATGTGCCTCCCCTTGCTTACTACTTTTAACCAAGTTTACATTCTCATCTTGATCAATTTCTTCAATCATCCTCCCCTGTTTGGAAGGATCCTTAATATCCAAACTGGCTTTTTCATCTTCTGAGGAGTTAACAATTGTACTTCTTTTGAGCTCGAGCTTGTTCTCTAATTTCTTTACTCTTTTAGTGAGAGTGATAAGGGACTTGTTGTAGACAGCTTTAGTGCTTTTGAGTTCATCCTCTAATGCTGTAAGTTGCATACTACCCTCCCCACTTCGAGATGTGTTACTGGTTGAAGCAATCTTATACACGTAACTATAAAATATAATATGATAGAAAATCCCAAATTACCCTTGAGGACAAAGGTAAAAAGGAAAATCTTCACAAATATATATATATTATATATTATATATATTTATATATATATATAATTCGTATATTAACGGGAAGTTTGATTCCCGGGGTCGTTTTTCCTATTGATTTGTAAAATGGAAACCACGTTTGTTGTTCGGACAATGATTTGAATTGGAAACAAAGATTGATTTGATTATCTACTTTTACATATTAAAATAAGCAAGTTATAACAATTAAGCACAAAAACAAATAACGGGAAATTAAACTTTAACTAAAAACGCAAAACGGGAACCCTAAATAGTCATTAAAAATCCTAAATTTCCAAAATTAAACCTAAATTGAAAATTTCTTTTTAAATAGACTCTAATTGACTAAAAAGTAAGTTTAAAGAAAACTAAAACAATTTTCCTAGAAATTTTACGATAAAAGAAAATTTTCTAAAAAAGAATTATATTTTTTTGATTATTTTTCTATTTTTTATGATTTTTTAATGTTTTTAATAAAAATAAATGTTTAAAAATACTAAACTAATTATAAAAATTCTAAAAAAATTATGGAAAATAGCTTGAACTAATACGACTAGGAAAATAACTTAGTTTACACTATTATCGAATAAGCTGATGTAAATAGGCTAAACAGTCTTATTAGCTTAAAAGGGTGAAAACGTTTATAAGTATTAAATGTTGTAAGGGTTTAACGAAAAAGACCCCAGGGCGCGTTGGTAGTGGTGTGTGTTGCTATAAAAGGGTTGAGGGTGTTGAGGTCGGGGGTTCGAGTCTTGCTCACCCCCGATTTCCACCTTCCCCCCCTTTTTTTTGAAAACTTATAAAAGCAAAGTTGTAAATAAGCTAAAAATAAGCACTTTTAATAAAAGAAACTTTTTATAAAAGCCCCTAAATAAGCTGTTAAACAGCTTAAAACTAGACAGTTACTACTTAACTTAATTTTTTTTGATTTTATAGAAAACTTTTTAAGCTACAAAACTATTAAGCTATACAAGAATTATAAGTAAATTTTCCTACCTAACCTACCTATTACGCTTAAAAGGACAGAAATGAGCACTAGAATATAAGCCATAAGCAGAAAATCTAAATAAGTTCTTATGAAAGCTTTAAACCAAACAACCCCTAGGCAGACTTTGATCTAATTTTTAAGCTAACAAATGAAGGACTTTAGCTATGGAACTTATATTTTCTTAAAGCTTGACTAAGTGGCTTTTTGAAAATGCTTTTAAAAAGTTATAAGGAAATCAAGAGCTTATTGGAAAAACCTTTTTAAAATAGACAGTTTAGTACACATATGCTTACTTAAAAAAAGAAGAAATACCATTATTGAGCTTAAATTCAAATGATCAAAAGAGCTTTATATTGAAACCAATTGAACGATAATCTATGATTTCATAAACTCTTGAAAACAAAAAGTCAAATCCTGCAAACAAAATCTACCATCTGATTTGTGGAATAGCTACTTTGTCTTTTTAAACTATCTGGTGCTTTTGACATGAATATGACCAAAACATAAAAACCTGTAAATTCAGACCTAAGAACCTTCTTTCTACTCTATTTTAACACTTATCTAAATACAAATTAAGCAATTACAAAAGCTAGAACTGAATTGAGCTATTAATGCAAAAGAACCTTAACAGATTTGAACTATAGGAAATCTAACTTATGAAAAACTTATAATTCCTAACTTATCTTTAAAAAATTTACTCTAACAAGTTTATTTGAGAGTTTAATACCTAAGGCCTAAGACTAAAAGGGCACAAACAGTATTAACTTGTGGTTAACATTGTTATGCCAAACACCCCTTTAACTAGACTCTAAACCATATTAGCTTATGAAAATGAAATTAAGAGCTTAAATCCTAAATACCAGATAACAAATAGCGTATAACAAATCTAATGAACCTATTTCAACAAATGATCAAACAAACTTAATAGGCACAATAAGACAGATTTAAGCACAATTAAGTAGGAGATAAGCAGAAAATAAACAAATGCAACTTATTAAGCTAAGAGACTTGAATTTAAAAGGAAACTTACAGAAGCCTTAGCTAAACAAAGGCTAAAATGCTCAAAGAGCTGTCTACAAGATCTAGCTTATCCAAGGATAAGCTGGTAGGGTCTAATAAGCTCTTCCATTGTAAGCTTATCATCCAAAAAGCTAAAATCCATATCAAGCAAAGGTTTATTATCTGATTTTAAGAGTTTAAGTGAATTAGGTGGCTTATTTGAGCTCAATTTGAGCTTAGAGACTCAAAGAGCTTGTATGAGCTTATTTGGTGTTATCAAACCAGTACCAGATAGCATATGAGATAATAAAAGCATAAAAGTAAAAACAGGTAGTGAAAACTGATTCCATATTTTTATTAATGCTTAAAACAGATTACACAACTTGAAAATTGAAATTACAAGAGCTTAAAAAGAAAATTACATTTTAAATGAAAAGTTACATAAGCTTCTTAAAACTAAAAAAAATGCAGGAAAAGAAGATATCATCTGTGTGAGTGAGGGGGTCATTATATAGCACTTGAAAGAAGCTTCTAGGTGTCTAGTTTGTTTCACGCTCCATTTCATCCTATCCCTTCCTTCCTTTCAATCATTGGAAGTGTATCTTAAGCCGTTAGATTAGATTGAGGAGCACACGGATTGCCAGCGTGGCATTCCATGTGTCAGGCCTCGTGTGCTTCTTTTGTACTCATTATAGTGCAAATTATCCATTCCCCTTGTGTTTCTTCTCATGCTCACGTGTACTATCTTGTGGGGATTGACCAATAGGAGGCTTTTGATGACGATTTTGATGCTGACTTGTACCTTATCACTTGAATTGTCTTGCCACCTCATTAATTGGAAATTACCCCTTGATTTGAGAGAGTTAAACGCTGAGGGAGATGATGAACAGTAACTAGGGATTTACCCGCGTAATTTTAAACAAAAGGGGTTGGGGTTTGACTCAGGTGAAATGGGGTTTGAACATAGGCTTTTAGTTATAAAAAAGTATTGGGTCGTGGGGTTGTGGGCTTGGTTTAGATGTTTGTTTGGGTTTATATAAGAGTTAACGGGTGTTAACTCTTTATATATTAAAGAGTTAACACCGTTAGGGTTTAGGGGACCATTTTTGCAATTTGGTTGTCTTTGAGGGACTGTTTTGGTATTTTGGGTTTGTCATTTTTGTGAGTTAATTGTTTGACAACTGTTTGAATGATTGTTTGACTTAGGTTGAACTTTGATTTGCATTTCCTGCTCTTTCTGTGCTCTTCTATTCCCGTGTCCGTGTTTGCCCGGGTTTGACCGTTTTCTTGGATTTTTGCATATGACTACACAATCACAAAAGACCAAAACAAGCGATATTGAGCAATTTTAAGCACAATTTTGTCTTTTATGGGTCATTTTTGATATAAAAGGATATGTGTTTTCACACATATCAAAATTCTCCAAACTAAGCGATTGCGTGTCCTCATGCAATATTATATGCTTATAAACCTAAATACCTTCAAACTTCCCCAAACTAAATCTTTGAAAAGTAGTAAAGACTTTTGTGGAGAGAGTTAAGAAATCACAAGTTATAAAACACCCTATTTTCCCAATTTTTTTTAATATAACTGAGATTATTTTGACTTTCGTTATTTCCATAACTGTTAGGGATCATAGAACAAGATGCATTTCGATCCGAGAATGCCCCAAAAAGGATAAATTCATCGTCCCCGACTTTTCACTTATCCAAACCAAGCTTAAAACGAAATCACAGCTAAATATCAGTAAAGATGCTAACACTACTCATATTTGCAACTTGTGAACTTTTCACTCCCGACATTTATTATATCTTAAGTGAATGTGCTATTTTGAATTTCAACCATGGATCAACGTTTTGCAACATACTATGCTTCACGTTCCACCCAAGAATAATGAGTTTGAAGGCGAGATCATCCCATGTAGCGACTTTCGTCTCGGCACATCCCAACCTTGCGGCTAAGTGACCAGGCTTTTGACACCCCACAGAGACTAGTATCGGGACTCACGGACCACCCCCCCCCCACCCCCCCCCCACCCCCCCCCACCACAACCCCCCTTTAGTTTCAAAACTCTTAGGTTTCACCGAATATTCATAGTATTATAAAATTGAATAGTAAAAGATTCAAAAGCTATTGATTTTAACAAAAAGAAATCTATTTATTAATTTAACTTAATTGTTAAAAAATTTATGCTATGGTAACCCTGATTTTTAGAAGGCTGCAACATCGGTTGTGAGCCGGCAAGAGGTAGTAAACTTTTATCAACCCACAGCTTTTATTATTATATTTTCTTTTTTATCATTTTATCATTATTATTCATCTATACTATTTATTTATATATAATATTATATATAAATATACTATTTATATATATATATATATATATATATATATATATATATTAAAATATAGAGAAGAATTCTTTTTGAAAAATTCAAATATAAATTTGAACTAAGACTAAATTTTTTTGCTAAATTATTTCATATAAATTGTGATTAGTGTTAAT
Organism: Tanacetum coccineum; assembly: GCA_026074375.1. Taxonomy (NCBI): domain Eukaryota; kingdom Viridiplantae; phylum Streptophyta; class Magnoliopsida; order Asterales; family Asteraceae; genus Tanacetum; species Tanacetum coccineum. The sequence goes on along the minus strand of BQNB010066786.1, from coordinate 11,748 downwards.
CTCTAAAAACCAACACGTTATTAATCTGATCGGTGCTTATGGGAGAAAAAAGCAACAAGTTACATATTGAATCCTTAGGATTTCAACTAATCCTTGTTTAGCATCCATACTCATACTTAACTCTATCATTTTTGTTCTTCGCGACGATTCGCGGAAAACGCTTTAGCCTAAAAGTTAAGGAAACAGCTAGGCTCTACACGCTCGATTGGGTCAAAATTTACTCTTATTCTACCCAGCAAGAAAGTCAAAATTGTGGCAAAAACACTTATTTTATTTTTGAAAATTTTAAAAATTTTCATATTTTTGAAAATTTTTGGTGGGAAAACGCTGTACGTAAGAACAATGGCAAAGGTAGGTAAAGATCACATCGAAGATATACTACCCCATATTAAAATTAAACATTGTCCTCAATGTTTCCTAGCCTAAGACTTAAAAAACCCTCATACTAGAACTCAAAAACGTCTAATGCATAACTCAAGCCTTGTGATAGAAAGTATCAAAAAATTTAGAGTTTATCAAGTGTGCTAAAAGGTTATAATGTTAGTCATAAAATAATCTTTAGGATATCAGATTTCCCAAACTAATGGCAAGCAAAAGGCTAGGAAGCTTGAGTAAACTCTGGACAAACATTGAATACTACGAGAGACTTTAGAAAATTTGGGTGAACCTGGCAAACAATCACTACAAAACATAAAAATAGGAAGAGTACAAGCCTCTCAAACACATTAGAATAGAAAGAAAATAGAAAATAGATAAGCATGGGGTGCCTCCCATGAAGCGCTTTGTTTTTGGTAACCAAGTCACATAGCTTGACTCGATCCCTGAATTCATTTGTCCTTAGGGAAAGTCTAGAGATCCGGGACAACCATGGGTGGTGCGTCCCCTCCGAAGTAGTGCTTGAGTCGGTGGAAATTCACTTTGAAGTTTGATCCGTCAGTATGAGATAATTTTGCAGTTCCATATGGAAAAACTTCGGTTATAGTGAAGGGACGGACCATCAGGTTTTAAGCATTTTTTTCCCGAGAATATCTTTAGCGAAAGTTAAAAAAGTAAGACTTGATCACCAAATTGAAATGCGGTTTTTGATCTTTGAAGTCATGAAGCTTCTTCGTCTTCCTTATAAATCAAAGAATTATCGTATGCTTGATCACGAAGCTCATTAAGTTCATTAAGTTGCGCTTCCGGTGATCGCCGCTGTTTTAAGAATCAAAATTCGCATGTTTTCTGCCAATATGTCTTTGCTATAAATTTGATAGGTAGAGGACACGGGGGAATTTCCATACTCGAGCTTGTAAGGGATGCAACAATTGGTGTCTTCTAAAGCGATACGGAATGCCATAGAGTGTCATCAAGCCTTATGGACCACGAGGCACGGTTTTCTCAACCGTCTTTTCTTAAAATAGTTTTAAACCCGATTCGAACATTTGCTTGCACCACTCGGTTGAGGGTGGCAAGTAGTAGCAAGCGATGAGAGCCACAAATCTTAGAATTACATTAGCAAATTCTGTCTTTACAGAAATGGGTCTACGGATCGCTTATAATAGCTCTCGGTGTACCGAATCGGGCAAAAAGAGATTTCAAAAATTAAACTACAACTCTAGCATCGTTGTGGGGAGCGCTTGGCTTCAACCCATTTGGTAGTAATTACGGTATGAGGTATGTACTTATTTCCTCTAGATGATGGAAATGGTCCCATAAAGTCTATGCCTTAGACATCAAAGATTTCACACACTTGGATGGAATTTTGTAGCATCTCATCACGTTGTGAAATTTTTCCCTGATACTGGCATGAGTCATAGTTTTTGACTAACTCATGGGCATCTTTGTAGATTGTAGGCCAATAAAATCCTGAATCAAAAACCTTTTTGGCGGTGTAGTTGGCACCGTAATGACCCGGTGGGCCACTATGGCAAGCTGTGAGGAGTCGGACAAACTCTTGGCTGAAAAACACATCGCCGGATCACTTGATCCGCACATGTTTTGAATAGAAAAGGGGTGTCCCAAAAATAGTGTTTGACATCTTTGAAAAATTTGTTTTTCTGCTGTGTTGACATTCCTTTGATAATGAAAATTCACTGAAGTGGTAAATTTGCATTAATCGCGAAACCACGGGATACTTGGGTCACCACGAGAAGTCACCATATTAAGTGTCTCGAGAGGAAAAGTTTCGTTTATTTCCTTTGGATCGAGAACATTTTCATATGGGTTTTCTAATCGGGAAAGATTATCTGCTGCGTAGTTCTCGGCTCCCTTCGTATCAATTACGTTAAAATCGAATTCCTGAAGGAGGAGAACCTAACGTAACAATCTTGCCTTGGCATCTTTTTTAGCAAATAGGTACTTAAGGGCGGAATGATCCGTATACACTATGCTTTTATTCATGATGAGGTATGATTGAAATTTTTCGAAAGCGTACACCACAACTAACATTTCCTTTTCCGTTGTAGTGTAGTTCGATTCCGCCTCGGTCATTGTTTTGCTTGCATAATGTATAGGCCTAAAATGTTTCTCAATTCGTTGCCCCAGAACCACACCTATGGCATAGTCGCTCGCATCGCACATAAGCTCAAAGGGCTGGTCCCAGTCGGGGGCAATCAGAATTGGAGCTTCGGTTAATTTCTTCTTTAAGGTCTGAAAAGCTTGAATGCATTCCTCAGAGAAAATGAAAGGAGTATTTTTCTCAAGGAGATAAGTCATGGGTCGAGAAATTTTTGAAAAGTCCTTGATGAATCTACGGTAAAAACTTGCATGTCCAAGAAAACTCCTAATACCCTTGACGGTAGTTGGGTGAGGTAATTTAGCAATGACATCTATTTTGGCTTTGTCGACTTCTATTCCTTTCTTAGAAATTTTATGTCCAAGTACGATGCCTTCTTTCATCATAAAATGGCTTTTTTCCCAATTTAGAGCCAAATTAGTGTCTTCACACCGTTTAAGCATCTTTTCTAAATTGGAATGGACTGTAAGAAAGAAATTTCCGAAAATGAAAAGTCATCTCATGAATAACTTCCACTAGTCTTTTCATTTCATATATGGAAGATAGCCATCATACACTATGGAAAACGTGCTGTGCATATGCATAAGCCGAAAGGCATGCGGCGGTAAGCAAACATTCCGTATGGGCAGGTGAATGTGGTCTTTTCCTAATCTTTCAGATCGATTGGTATTTGAAAGTAACCTGAGAAACCATCGAGGAAACAATAGTATTCATTTCCTACGAGTCTCTCAAGCATTTGATCCATTAAACGGTAAAGGAAGTGTCTTTCGGGTGGCTTCGTTCAAGTTACGTAACAATACAAACTCTCCATCCCGTTACAAGTCTAGTTGGTTCTAACTCATTTTCATCATTGGTCACCCGATCAATCCGCTTTCTTTGGACACACAGTGCACTGGCTTACCCATGGACTAATCGAGATTGGGTTAGTCTATCCAACGTCAAGAAGTTTTTCAACCTCTTTCTTAATGATATCATGAGATCTTGGATTTAACCCTTTCTTTGGGGATGTTGGACCGCTGGTTCGTGCCTTGCCATTAGAATTTTATGAGAACAAAATTCGGGTTAATACCCATAATGTCGGAGGTTTCAAGATGATGGCTACGCTTTCGGTACTTTAGAACCTTTATGAGGAGCGATCTTTTCATCGGACACTCAAATCTTTGAAATTATGATGACAACTTGTTGTAGTCTTCAAAAATGCATTTTCAGATGAGGCGGGGGGGGGGGGGGGGGGGGGGGGGGGGGGGGGGGGGGGGGGGGTGGGGGGGGGGGGGGGGGGGGGGAGTGGGGGCGGGGGGGGGGGGAGGGTGGGGCGGGGGGGGTGGGGGGGGGGGGGGGGGGTGGGGGGGGGGGGGGGGGGGGGGGGGGGGGGGTGGGTGGGTGGGGGGGGGGGGGGGTAGGTGGGGGGGGTGGGGGGGGGGGGGGGGGGGGGGGGGGGGGGGGGGGGGGGGGGGTGGGGGGGGGGGGGGGGGTGGGGGGGGGGGGGGGGGGGGGGGGGGGGGTGGGGGGGGGGGGTGGGGGGGGGGGGGGGGGGGGGGGGGGGGGGGGGGGGGGGGGGGGGGTGGGGGGGGGGGGGTGTGGGGGGTGGGGGGGGGGGGGGGGGGGGGGGGTGGGCTTGTTGGGGGGGTGGGGGTGGGGGGGGGGGGGGGGGGGGGGGTGGGGGGGGGGGGGGGGGGGGTGGGGGGGGGGGGGGGGGGGGGGGGGGTGGGGGGGGGGGGGGTGGGGGGGGGGGGGGGGGGGGGGGGGGGGGGGGGGGGTGGGGGGGGGGGGGGGTGGGGGGGGGGGGGGGGGGGGGGGGGGGGGGGGGGGGGGGGGAGGGGGGGGGGGGTGGGGGGGGGGGTGGGGGGGGGTGGGGTGGGTGGGGGGGGGGGGGGGGGGGGGGGTGGGGGGGGGGGGGGGGGGGGGGGGGGGTATGGGGGGGGGGGGGGGGGGGGGGGGGGGGGGGGGGGGGGGGGGGGGGGGGGTGGGGGGGGGAGGGGGGGGGGGGGGGGGGGAGGGGGGGGGGGGGGGGGGGGGGGGGGGGGGGGGGGGGGGGGGGGGGGGGGGGGGGGGCGGTGGGGGGGGTGGGGGGGGGGGGGGGGGGGGGGGGGGGGGGGGGGTGGGGGTAAATCATTAAGTTTCGACTCGGGTGGTGAATTAAGTGGAAAGATTGCAGTTTTAGCTTCACAAATTTTATGTTCCTTTTTATTTTCCGGCAAATAATTTCCTTGATTCGGAGGTGGTGAAGGATCACTATTAAGGAGTGCTTAGAGAATAAGAATGTCCCCTTCTGGGTCATTATAGGATCATCAACTTCGGTGAAGTTGGCTCGTCGGTAGAGCAGAAAAGCGCAGCTTTCTTCTAGAAGTAGAAAAAATCAACTATCCGAAAGGAGTGAGAGTCGGAGAAGAATTTGAAACTATCGGGTCATATCCGAGAGTAGGATTGCCACTCGCAATCAAGTCTGAAAATCCTAGAACTTCCTGAGAATACTCCTCACAAGCTAATTCAACAACGTCGATTCGTCACCGTCTATCATTCTAATAAACGAGTATCTCGAGTTTGTTCAGATTGTAAGTAATGGCCTATTGTTATACTCGAACGGTTTATTCACCTTCGGTAATCGTCATCAAAGCACGACCGGGTCTTTAAGGAAAAAACCTCCCTGAGAATTAGAGGTGCTCGAGGGTCTGGTTCAAAATCTACGACCACGAAGTCGGCTGGAAACTGGAATACACCAACTTTAACGTTGACATCTTTAGCAATACCGATTGGTCGGGAGATCGAACGGTCCGCTAGTTCTAGTGTCATGCACGTTGGAGTCAGGTTTGGAAGGTTAAGATTTTTCCACACGGAAAATGGCATGATATTTATGCTTGCGCCAAAATCGGCCAAGGCTAAGCACTCATCCATTCCGAGAAATTTACATGGAATAAGGAATCTGTCGGGGTCACCAAGTTTTTTAGGTAACTTGTTAAGTATGACCGCCGAGCAATGTTCGTTCAAAGGGGTTCTAGCCATCTCAGTAAGCTTTTCTTTATTTCCAATTAAGGCTTTAAGAGTTGAAGCAAATTTGGGCATGAGAGTCAAAGCATCCATGAAGCTAATTTCGAAACTCATATCTTTAAAGATTTCATAGAATTTCTCTTTTTGTTCATTAGCGTTTTCACGGTGCTTCTCATCATTTCGCTTTGAAGGATAAGGAATCGACGGTTTCTGGTTAGGCATCAGTGCACTAACGGGAGCATCAACTGGCTCGGAAACTGGATTTTGGTTTTTAACTGGGACAACCAGAGGTTGGACGTCTTTGGTAATTCCGTTATTAGTAAGAAAAAATGTGTCCTTTGTCACCTCGGTTCTACGTTCCACTACTCTAGGAGAAGAAGTAGTAGGAATCGTAAGTCCTTGATAAGCAACACCGCTTCGGGTAGTAATACCCTTCAAGTCTTCCTTGGTAGGAACTATAAAAAAATAAAAAAAAAAAAAAAAAAAAAACAAAAAAAAAAAACAAAAAAAAAAAAGAAAAAAAAAATAAAAAACAAAAAAAAAAAAAAAACAAAAAAAAAAAAGGTGTTACTTGGAAGAGAACCTGAACTCGAAGACGAAGCGGTATTGGAATTTACTAACTTAGAAAGCATTTCCATTAAATTTGTCATCTGGTTTTGTAAACCTTGGCCTTGATTTTGCATATTCCTCAATACTGCATCATTAGCCTTGACATAATTCTCAAAATCGGTCTTTGAAACACCTTGAATTTGTGGAGCGGGAGCTTGGTAAACCGGTGGTTGACTAGTCGGAGGTTGATAAACTTGTCCTTGGTACAAGTTATTTCCACGATTTTGATTGAAATTGGTTCCTTGATTTTGGTTGAAATTATTTCCTTGATTCTGATTGAAACGGTTTTGATTGTTTTGAATTGGAGGAAAACTAGGAGGTCGGGTTTGATTCGCAACCATCGGAGGTCTAGAATTGTATTTCTTGATTGAATTAGCGCAGCAACGTGTGAAACGTACTCTAATATGTTGTACTCGATAACATTGCCACGGTGGCTGGACAACTTTCTTTAAGAATGGCAACTCATAAGTTATTACAAAACTCTGCTCGACCGCTTTTTGGGCATGGGCGCTTGGGCTTTTTGGCTTGTCGTTAAGCATGTCTTTATCTATTCATTAAGGTTCAAAGGAAACTTCGGTTGTAAGAGCAGCAACATCGGGTGAAATTCTGGGGGTAGATGAATTCGAACTCACTTTGGCAACGACTGCCTTGTTTCGTGAATTACGAACCTTGGATTTACTCTCGATAATTTTCAAGCATTCACGAGGCATCTTATCCAAAAAGTTTCCACCCGCAGCGGAATTCAACGAATCTTGATCATTAGCATTCAAAGCATTGTAAAACGTATCTAATTGATGTAATTCTGAAAATCCGTGATGTGGGCATGCTCGAAGAAGATCATTAAATCGATCCCAAGCCTCGTAAAACGACTCGTCAAATCTTTGTTGAAATCTCGTGATTTCGTTTCGAAGATTTGTCGTTTTCGAAGGAGGAAAGAATTGATTAATGAATTTTGAAACAAGATCATCCCATGTCAAAATTGATCGAGGAGGTTCTTTCTCTAGCCAAATCCGGGCTAAACCTTCGAGAGAAAATGGGAAAAGCATAAGCTTAATTGACGTGCTCGGGACGTCCGGGAATCTCATCGTTGAGGTGATCTTGTTGAAATAACGGATGTGAGCATGTGGATCCTCTTTATCATGTCCGAAAAACTGCTTGTTTTGAACAAGATTGATCAAACCATGCTTTAACTCAAAATTAGCGTTGATTTCGGGAATTACGATTGCTTCCTCGTACCCATCGGTGGGTGCTTGGAGCAATTCCGCCATAGTCCGGTTATCGGCCATCGGAACTAGGGGAGGATTATCAAAATGTTCTTCTAAATTAAATGGTTCTACAACAGCCGGTGGGGCTTGTTGTTGACGGTTATGGTTGCGGGTTTGAGAACGAGTGCGCATGCACAAAATAGAAAAAGAAAATTTATACTAATTTTTTTATTATTATTATTTTTTTATTTTATATATTTTTTTAACAATCTATTTTAACGGATAACGAGATAGACAACTTGAACCAAATAATCAAACTTACTTCACGGTAGCTCTTAAAAATTTTACTTTTTAAGGTGAGTCGTTCCTCGTAAATGACACAAATGACAAGTTTTTAAATCTTTGATTCGAGTTGGGAACTTATTATGGATAATACCTCAATTGAAGGTATTATTTGTTGGTGTTCTTTTACCAACTTTGTTTATTTTAATTTTTTTATGGACAATTTTTTATATTTTTGATTTTTTTATATGATAATTATACTAATAAAAGAAAAGAAAAATATTTTTTACTTTTTATATTTTATAATTTTTTTTGTATTTTTGATTTTTTAACAAAAACAAAACTTTCGAAAACGAAAGGGTCTTCAAATCACGATCAACAAACTTCAAACGAAAGAATCTTAATCACAAATCCCCGGCAACGGCGCCAAAAATTGGTTGAAGCAATCTTATACACGTAACTATAAAATATAATATGATAGAAAATTACCAAATTACCCTTGAGGACAAAGGTAAAAAGGAAAATCTTCACAAATATATATAATATAATACGTATATTAACCGGGAAGTATGATTCCCGGGTCGTTATTCCCCAACGATTTGTGAAATTGAAACCACGTTTGTTGTTCGGACAATGATTTGAATTGGAAACAAAGATTGATTTGATTATCTACTTCTACAAATTAAAATAAGCAAATTATAACAATTAAGCACGAAAACAAATAACGGAAATTCTAAATTTAACTTAAAACGCAAACAGGGAACCGTAAATATTTCATTTAAAATCCTAATTTCCAAAAATTAAACCTAAATTGAAAATTTCTTTTAAATAGACTCTATTGACTTAAAAAGAAAGTTTAAAGAAAACTATAACAAAAAAACGGAGTTTGAAATGAGCTTTTAAAACACGAATATGTAAAGGGAACGAATCCCGTTCTTTAAAAAAATGAAAATTTTGCAAATTAAAACCTCCAGAAAGCAAAACTAATTTTCCTAGAAACTTTATGATAAAAGAAAATTTTCTAAAAAAGAATTATATTTTTTTGATTATTTTCCTAATTTTTATGATTTTTTAAAGTTTTTTAATAAAAATAAATGTTTAAAAATATAAACTAATTATAAAAATTCTTAAAAAATTATGGAAAATAGCTTGAACTAATACAGACCTAGGAAAAATAAGCTTAGTTACACAGCTTATCGAATAAGCTGTGTAAAAAGCTATAACAACTTATTAGCTTAAAAGGGAGAAAACGTGTATAAGTATTAAATGTTGTAAGGGTTTAACGCTCCGATAAAAGACCCAGGGCGAGTCTGGTACGTGGTGTGTCGTTGATATAAAAGGTTGACGGTGTTGAGGTCGGGGGTTCGAGTCTTGCTCACCCCCAATTTCCACCTTCCTTTTTTTATTTTTGAAAACTTATAAAAGCAAAGTTGTAAATAAGCTAAAAATAAGCACTTTTAATAAAAGAAACTTTTTATGAAAGGCCCTAAATAAGCTTTGTTAAGCAGCTTAAACTAGACTAGTTATATCTTTAACTTAATTTTTGGTTTTTATAGAAAACTTTTTAAGCTACAAAACTAAATAAGTTGTGACAAAGAATTATAAGCTAAATTTCCTACCTAAACCTACCATAATAAGCTTAAAATGACATAAATGAGCACTAGAATATAAGCCATAAGCAGAAAATCTAAATAAGTTCTTATGAAAGCTTTAAACCAAACAACCCCTAGGCAGACTTTGATCTAATTTTTAAGCTACAATTGAAGTCTTTAGCTATGAAACTTATATTTTATTAAAAGCTTGACTAAGTGGCTTATTGAAAATGCTTTTAAAATGTTTAAGGAAAACAAGAGCTTATTGGAAAAACCTTTTTAAAATAGACAGTTTAGTACACATATGCTTACTTTTAAAAAGAAGAAATACCATTATTGAGCTTAAATTCAGATGATCAAAAGAGCTTTATATTGAAAACCAACTTGAAACAGATAATCTATGTTCCTATCCTCCTTGAAAACTAAAAGTCAAAATCCTGCAGACAAAAATCTACAATCTGAATTTGTGGATAGCTACTTTGTTCTTTTTAAATATTAGTACATCTTGACATGATATGACCAAAAACTTATAACTGTAAATTCCAGCCTAAGAACCTTCTTTCTACTCTATTTTAACACTTATCTAAATACAAATTAAGCAATTACAAAAGCTAGAACTGAATTGAGCTATTAATGCAAAAGAACCTTAACAGATTTGAACTATAGGAAATCTAACTTATGAAAAACTTATAATTCCTAACTTAGCTTTAAAAAATTTACTCTAACAAGTTTATTTGAGAGTTCAATACCTAAGGCCTAAGACCAAAAGGGCACAAACAGTATTAACTTGTGGGTATTAAACATTGTTATGCAAACACCCCTTTATACTAGACTCAATAACCATATTAGCTTATGAAAAATGAATTTAAGAGCTTTAAATCTAATACCGATAACAAATAGCTTATAACAAATCTAATGAACCTATTTCAACAAACAATTAAGCCAGAATTGAAGATCTAATAACTATACTTATATTTTTTTTCTTTTTGACATATTAGAGACAAAAAAAACATTAAAACTAAGATCTAAGCTATATAACTAAAAAACAAATGATCAAACAAACTTAATAGGCACAATAAGACAGATTTAAGCACAATTAAGCAAGAGATAAGCAGAAAATAAGCAAATGCAACTTATTAAGCTAAGAGACTTGAATTTAAAAGGAAACTTACAAAAGCCTTAGCTAAACAAAGGCTAAAATGCTCAAAGAGCTGTCTACAAGCTCTAGCTTATCCAAAGATAAGCTGGTAGGGTCCAATAAGCTGTTCCATTGTAAGCTTATCATCCAAAAAGCTAAAATCCATATCAAGCAAAGGTTTATTATCTGATTTTAAGAGTTTAAGTGAATTAGGTGGCTTATTTGAGCTCAATTTGAGCTTAGAGACTCAAAGAGCTTGTATGAGCTTATTAGGAGCTTATCAAACAGTAACCAAAAGCATTTGAGATAATAAAAGCTTATAAGTAAAAACAGGTAGTGAAAACTAAAATCCTTATTTTATTAATGCTTAAAACAGATTACACAACTTGAAAATTGAAATTACAAGAGCTTAAAAGAAAAATCTACATTTTAATTGAAAGTTACTTAGCTTTCTTAAAACTAAAAAAATGCAGGAAAAGAATATATCATCTGTATGAGTGAGGGGGTCTTTATATAGCACTTGAAAGAAGATTCTAGGTGTCTAGTCTGTTTCACGCTCCATTTCATCCTGTCCCTTCCTTTATTTCAATCATTGGAAGTGTATCTTAAGCCGTTGGATTAGATTGAGGAGCACAGGGATTGCCAACGTGGCATTCCGTGTGTCAGGCCTCGTGTGCTTCTTTTGCACTCATTATAGTGCAAATTATCCATTCCCCTTGTGTTTCTTCTCATGCTCACGTGTCTTCTCTTTTGGGAATTTGCCAATCAAAGCTCCTCAATGACGTTTTATGGTGCTGACTTGTACCTTGCCACCTGAATTAATGAGCCACGTCCTTAATTTGAATTTACCCTTTGTTTTAAGTAAGGTAAAATGCGAAGACGATGATGAATAGTAAACTTCCTTTCGCGCCTTTATTAACTGTATGAGTGGGGGTGTTTGACTGAGGCTCATAGGGCTTTGACTTGGGCTTGGGTTTTTTTATTTAAAAGGTTGGGCCGGTTTTGGGTTATATAAGAGTTAACGGGTGTTAACTCTTTATAAATTAAAGAGTTAACACCGTTAGGGTTTAGGGACTATTTTTGCAATTTGGTTTTCTTTGAGGGACTGATTTGGTATTTTTGGGTTTTGTCATTTAGTGAGTTGACGTTGGTTGACTAAAGGTTGACTGGAGTTGACTTTTGACCTTTCTTGCTATCAAATCCTCGGCTCTTGTACACTCTTTTCCGTCTCGTGTCCGTGATTGCCCGGTTTTGACCGTTTTCTTGAGATTTTTGCATTATCCGTACCTACATAATCACAAAGACAAAACAAGCAATATACAAGCATTTTAAGCACAATTTCATCTTTTTAGGGTTATTTTAGATATAAAACGGATATGTGTTTTCACACATATTAGTGATTTAAACTAAGAATCACAAAAACCTAAAGTAACTTTATTT
>BQNB010066785.1:0-30432 GCA_026074375.1 Tanacetum coccineum | reverse complement strand
GTTTGGGTTTGATAAAGTGAGTCTGTTTTTTCTTCGTCTCACGAACATAAGTGGGTTTTTATATATCATTTTTCTCGGAAACGAGCAGGGATGAGCACGTTACCGGTCCCGTACCGAATTAGTGGTACCGATTTTTTCCCGAGCATAAATTAGTGGTACCGGTACCGTACCGAACGGGATTCGGGTACCGGGAAATCGGTGGTTTTTCCCGTTTTTTTCGGTAATTTCCCGATTTGATACCGGTCCCGTACCGAATTAGTGGTCCCGATTTTTTTTTACTCGAATCATGGTACCGGTCCCGTACCGTGTACCGGGATTCGGTACCGTTTCAGTATGGAACCGGTACGGTTCCGGTTCGGTACCGGGATTCGGGCCTATATGCTCATCCCTACACTAAACTATTACTAAAATACATACATAGATGATAAATGTTTTTTGAATATGCATTTTCAAAATTTTAAATGTTTATAACTAAACAAAAATTTGGCATTAAACTTACATTAATGAATGCTTTAAATAATAATGTGTAAAATAGCATTAGTCATTTGTACATATTGCATATTAATTTGTATTAACTAAAAAATTTCATTTTGTCATTTAATGCATGTTGCTTACCGGTTGAAACTGAAATATGTAATTGTTAAAGTTTTTGTGTTGTAAAGGCTTGTATAATATGCTATAAAGTTGTACTAAATTTTTGGTCTTGGACAAGTTTTGTAACCGACATGCTATATTAGCTTGTACAATATGTATATAAATATATATTACTTAAATAATTAATAGGAGATAGATACTAATCTCTTTTATATGTAGTATAGATTCATAGTTGAACACATATTTTTACAAAAACAAACAATTCTATTTGAGTCAGATTCACATTCCCAACTACTTAGCCATATTAAGAGAATCAAATTCAAACTTTTCAACCTCAAATTTCATAAATCAGATTCAAACTAAAGAGTTTTTGATAAACAAAACACCACCCAAGATTAGTGTGATAACAAAAGTGTTTGGTTGGTCAAAAATCGTAAGCTCTTGAATGATGATACCTTTTCATCACTATTTGATCTTTTTTCTTTTCATAGAACTTGGTTGGTCAAAAATCGCTTATCCGTTATCAAAAGCAAGAGGAAAAGTTCTTTTACTCCTTGTTTACCATCCATATGAAAAACGTTTTTAAATGGGAAAACGATTTTTCTTTTTAAAATTTGTGCTTACAATTATTTCTAGTTGCATGATTATGCTAATCAATGATTTAAATTGAAAGAAAATTAGTATATGACACACGTTTAAATTGAAAGAAAATTAGTATATGACACATGTTGTATGGTTATGCGGATAAAAGGATAATTAAGAAAATTGTGTAGAAGAATATAAGAATGCTCTTTTAAATATTATAAAATGTGATTTGTGAAATAAGAATATTAGCAAAAAATTAATGTGGATAACGACATGACATTTTAGTAAATGAATATAGGGATGTTTGGCGCAATGGGTGAAGCTGAGGCTGAGGCTGAGACTCGAGCCGGAGATGGGACTGTAGCTTATATTATAAGTTGAAAATTGAAGCTTATATTTTTATAAAACTGTTGGCGAATTTATTAAAGTTAAAGCTTATTAATGTAAAATCACATAAAAATACATCAAATTAAATTTCATATATATTTTCTACTTTTGTGTGATAATACATTATATTTTTTTAAGGATATTACGTAATTTGACTAGTTATAAGTCAACAATTAATCATATGGATTTTGAGCTTACCGAGGATTAATGAACTTATAATAAAGTTTTAATAACGCATATATAAAATGTTATAACTTATGGATTTTTATTATTATCAATTGTATATTATATTTATTTACACATAAACCAAATAATGAAAAATATAAGTTTATACATATACTATACTTAGGGAGAGTAATATTAGAAGACCCACTCCATTCATAGAATACTGGGGGACTATCCCACCCCTCAATCCAAAAATATCCAAGGGCTGAGAATAAAACCAGACTTAAAAATAAAAAAAAAAATAGATAATAAAAAAAAAAGCGAAGGGGTATGTTTTGTAAAATTACAAACCACAACTACCCCCTTCAAAACCGACAAAATAAACACACTACTCACACAACACCGATCAAAAACACACACAAAAACACACACTAACCCTAATCTAAACAACAAAATCATCAAAAATCAAAGCAAAAATCATCTAAAAAAATGAGTAGAAGACGCCGGACAAGGTTCCGGTAAAAAACAAAGAAAATAACGATTAAAATCAAAGATAAAGGTATAAAAACACACAATATCTACATTTTTAGTATTATTTTGAATTTAATACTGTTTATAAAGTTTTTTGATGATAAATTGTCATTATTATTTGCAGATGATCCTCATTTTATAATGAAAAAAATGTGATTAACAACTTTTTAATAGATGTTTATAAAGATCTTACTGATTTATAGTGATAATTTTAACAGATTAAAAATGACCAAGTTGATGAAATTTTTAATGATTGATTTATAAGATGAAATGACAGACTTAAAGCCATTGCCAGAATGCTTAGACACATCCTATGCCTTTGGCAAAGCCAAGACTATGCCTTCTGCAACAGCCGAGCTATGCGTATCTTTGTCAAAGTCAAATGCCTAGACTTCGCCAAACACATAGGCTATGCCTTCGCCAACGGGGAAAGGCACAAATTTCACAAAAAGCATTGCCGTATTCCTTCGGCAAAGCTGAAAGGCTAAGACGCATGTTGTACTTTTTGGCAAAAGCAGAACGCTTAGATTTAAATTACACAAATAAAACATTAGATTTGTTTAGGATACAATCATATGTGATAATTATATATGAAACAGTAAAAAAGTTTGTAAATTATATCATATATTGATACAAGATAGGTTTTTAAAGCTTTTATGGTAATTTGAACATGTTAATTGTATGAAAAGTTAATGATTTAGACGCTTAGCAATCACAATGAATGTGTTTTAAGTATACGCCTGAAACAAAAAAAAAACATGAAATTTATGACAATCCATATATGAAAATAGAAAAAATATGTGTTATATATATTTTACTCTTTAATAACATACAATTGAAAAAAATTAAGACAGACTATGCCTTCGGCAAAGCCGAATACATATGCAAACACCAAACCCAAAGTCTGGCCTTCAACAAAGGGAAAAGGAAAGAATTAAGAAAAAAGCATGCTAAGAGGCAGCCTATTCCTTAGGCAAAGATGAAGGATAATACAAATAAACAATGATAAGTTAGAATAAATCATATAGAAAAATAAAATCATGAAACTGTTAAAAAGTTTTTATAATATATCCAAATATTATACAAGTTTTATGAACAAGTTATTTGTATGACAATTTGATTTAGAAGGCATAGCGCGACACAATGCATGTGGTTAAAGTATGCAGTTAAACAAAACAAAGCCAGTTGAAATTTGTGACAATCATAAATGTTAACTAAAAAAGTATGTGCTTATATCTGTAATGAAGGTTCTGTCGTTCCGAAGAAAATTGAAAAAGAACTATAATATATCAAAAAGGAAAAGCCGATGAAGAAAGCCGCAACAAAGACAGCAGCAGAGGAAAAGATAGCTATAATAAACATCAAACGAGAAAACGACAAAAAAGAAAATCAAATAAGCTAAAAAAGAGGCTATAAAGAAACTATCTAAAAGAAACAACATGAAAGGTGATACAAGGAAAACGTATCAGACAATGAAGGTAATTATAAAAAACCAAAACACTCAACATGATATTAATTGAAATCTCAATATGAATTGTCGCTATGCTTATAAACATTGATTTCATTAAAAAAAAATGCAGAAAAATGATTATCAAAGTGTAGACGTACGATAACCAAGTAAAAAACCGGATGAAGAAGCTGCAAAAAGAAAAGCAAATTATTAGCTGAATTACAAGCTATCGAGACATAGACATTGAGAAAAAAGCTAAAGACGAAGCAACCAAATGAAAGGTACAATGGTTTGTGTAAAAAAACTTTATGTATATTCAAATAAGTTAGTAATATTGTTTTAAATGTGAAGATAATGATGTGAATGTCAATGAAAATGCAGATGAAGCTGACAATGAAGAGGATGAAAATAATGAAGAGGAAGGCAGCCAACAATGAAGAGGATTATGAAAACAAATGAAATATGATGATATGATAATCAAGAGTATGCTGAAAATGAAGATGAAGCTGAAAAATGCAGAGAAGCAGACAACAATGAATAAGAAGAAGATGATAATGAAGAGGATGATAATGAAGAGGAATGCTGAAATGAGAGAAATGTAGATCAAGTTTTTCATAAAATAAAAACGTTGCCTTTCTTGAACGCAGCTAGAAGATCAAATAAGATAGAAGATGAAAAAGGTACAATTCTAGTCTTTAATATCATACATGATATAAAATGTAAAAAAGTCCATGACAAGCCAAATATAAAATTTAAATGAAAAATCAATAAGATATAATATAAACTAATATTTTTATTCATAACATCTACAAAAACAACACCAAAAGAAGAGGAAGATGAAGAGAAGTGAATCTGAAGAACCTGAGAAGAAAAAAATCAAAACGTCAAAAGAGCACCTACAAAGGGGCAATGAAAAAAATCAGAAGCAAAAGAAAATCCAAGAATTGAAGAATCACCAAAAAAGATTCACAAGAGTTAAGCGCGAAAAACAGGGCTGAATTTTGAAATGAAAACCAGCAAATGAAGCAGAGATGAAAGAAGACGAGAAATCAAATATCACGTGACGATGAAATAATAGAAACAAAAAAGAACGGGAATAAAAACAAAAAGGCAAAAAGGAAGGGAAAAATATGAAGAAATCAGAAGAAGAAAACCAAGTGGAATCAGAGGAGGATGTTTTATATGAAGGGAGAAATAGTGATGATGAAAGGTTGACTGTTGGTATGGAAAAGAAGAAAAAAAGGACAAAGAAAGCAAAATCTTCAACTTCAAGATCATATATGATAAAACAAAGCAAGAATGAGATAGGAGGAGAAAACAATGACTCGGAGGAAGAACAGGAGGATAGAACGTTAACAAAAGATAAAATGGATGAAGGATTAGAAAGTGAAACATATGGATGACGAGCAGTTGAAGAAAGTGGACAAAACCTAAAAAGGCAAAAGGATCAACAGCTAAAAACAATACCCAACTTGTAACACCCGATCGTCACCAAAACCTATGTATGAAGCTATGATGACTTTATCAGATCCACAAAAGAAATGCTTAAAGGATATGGGCTTCGAGAGAATGATCCACTTTCCAATAGTTGAGCTTCCATCAGCGTTGGCTTACCATGCAATCGACCACTTTCACCCAGGAAGCATGGAACTAAGACTAGAAAAAGGATCTATAAAGGCAACAAGACAAAAAGTACAAGACATGCTTGGTAAAACCAATAGGGGAAGCAGAAGTTAGAAGAAAAATGGAAGCAAAGACCTTTGTAAACGATCCCCCATTCAAGAGTGGGAAAAACCCAGTTTAAACACGGTAAAAAAACCAACCCACAAGAAATAGCTTCATTGAAATCATATATCAACACAAGCGATTTTCATGTTCCCAATGAACTACCTACTCTATACGGAAGTACGATGGGAACACCTGATAATTGTGTGGCAGGGTGTCGAGGCGAAATGCTGACAGGAATATACTGAGTATGTCGACATATCAAGAAATAGCAGTTGCGGTACATACTTGACTGCTTGAAAAACATAAAGAAAAACTGGAAAATATGTGAAGACAACGAAAGAACTTCAACTACGGCCACTCACATTCCATATGTGTAATTATAAACAAAAATCTCTGACAAAATTTTCAATCTAGTTAAATATAAATATCAACAAAATGTAATCCAACACATTTTTTTTTTCTTTACAAAAGCTTCTCTACTATGACTCCTGACCAATCTTCCCAACCTTCGAGTTCGACCGTCACAACCAGCACTTAGACTGGAACACTACAACAATGAAAAAATAATAAAAATTGAGAGCGCGGATACAAGACGCATTGGGAAAATTGGAACCTCCACGGAAGAGTTTAGAACATGAAGAAGAGGCAGATGAATAAAATGGTGTTACAAGAGGATTAGATTGTCTATGTTACCCCTGATAAACGTAAAGAACCAGAAACAAAAGAGGTAAAAATCTTTGACATTTTTGCAATAATCATTGTGATCAAAAGTTTTGATATAATCAAATATGATAATTCATCTGCATAATATTCAACATATGCTACTATGAAAAAACTGAACTTGTTTTAAATAATAATGATATATTTTTTGACAAATCATATATGAAAGTTTTGATATATCAAATATGATAATTAATCTGCATATATCAAATATGATACTATGAAAAATCTAAACTTGTTTATTTAATAATAGATGAAAGATAAGTTTTGAACCAAAATCACATATGAAAGATAAAATGTACTTAATAGTGTACATCAAAACTTATCCTGCTGTTTTGTAGGATATGATGAAAAAAACGTTTTGAAGTTTGATATAAATATTCAGACGAAAGATCAGGGGGGGGGAGTTGTTAAAAGGTGATAAACGGAGTGTAAAAAGTTTTGAAACTACCAAATGATGATTAATTTTTGCAAGCAATACAGTGAATTGTTTAATGATAATGAATTCAAACTCTATGAGTACTCTAAGGACGACGATAGCGAGGGTGAGACTGATGGAGATAATGAAGACAACAATCATGATGATGAAGGAGCACCCACAGCAGATACCAACTAGAAAAAAAAAGTTAAAATCAAACGAAAAGAGAAACAAATAAGATATTGATAAACAAACAAAGAAAGTTTAAGTGAAGGAACCGAGAAAGTGGAATGAAGGAACTGAAAAAAATGAAGTGAACAACAAAGGAGGAAGAGATGGAAAGAGGAAACCATGAATAGAGACGAGAAAGAAGGTTACAGCTCCCATGGAGATGACATCAGATAAAGACCTACCAATAAAGAAACGGATTGACAATGAAACTAAGACAATACCAGATGAACCAACATTGATATGAATAATGATTCAATTCAGGAAAAAAAAGATAACAAAAGGATGAAATGAAGGTGGACAACGTTCAGGAGAAACCAAGCTGATGATAAAGATGAATTGTACGAGGATGAATTTATGGAATACACAGTTTACGGACTCACCGTGTGCAGATTGGAGAATCAAAGCAATATAAAAATTAAAAAGAAAATAGCAAAAAGAAAGACAGTTATAGAAATGACTCCACCATCATTCTCTCTTGGTTTGTCCTCGGATACAAACAATGTAGAAGAAAGGGCAGCAAAAAGAGTCAAAAAAACGCTAGATTATTGATTTTTCTTCATACATAAACAAAAAAAACAGCTACAAAGGGAAAACAGTACAAGATGAAATGATGATTTGTAGTTACTTGTTTTCGATGGAAGGAAGTGAATTGTAAGTTCAAGTTACCTTTACTCTTTCAATTTATTTATCATTTCAATTTCTTCAAATAATATCATATATGAAAATTTATGTTTGTTTTATGTAGAGACTTCATCTTTGAAACGAAAGAAGGAAATGCAACCATCCGAGATTATATGCATCCTTTAGCCCCATCCCTTAAAAATCAAACGTTAATAGTCCATTGACACCTACTGCTTATTTATAAACCATAGCAAGGTATTATGAAGCAATCTACGAAAGAAAACAAAGCATTCCATTCACACGGGGAATGATTGTAAGTACTTTAAACCTTTAAAAGTAAGCAAATAAAAAATAATTGTTTGCTACAAAATAAAATATGTTGTTAAATGTAAACAGACAAGAGTACCTGTTTAACTGAAAGATGGAGGACTTGAAAAAGTATGATGAAAAGAAGCATACAAAGCATTTTCTGACACAATGACGAACGAGTTCAAGAAAGAACAATTAGTGAAAAAGAGTTAAAGATCTATGAAATGGTAACAACTTGCTACAAGTATTCTCAGATTTATAAACACACATTAAAATATTTTGCAATTAAGACTAAATATAAATATCAAAAAGATACAACAACACATAATCCAAAAAATAGGCATAGTATTTTTATCCCTTTCCAATTATCGCGCCATTGAACACAACACCCTCGTAGTAATTTAACTCTTAAAGGCACTACATGTTATAATTGACAACTCAAAAACCAATGTCAAATGAAAGCAAATATAAGAATGACTGCGATGTTCGGTCAGCAACTAAATGCTGTTATAAGTAGATTATATTATCAGTATCATATATTAAATCATGTAATGATAAAAAGTAAACAAAATTTTTAAATGTATATATCATAGATGATGACAATGATTGAAAATAAATAATCTTTACAATGTAATAACTTTTTATTGCAGAAAAACAAGTTTTCTTTATCTTCAAGAAGTGCAGCATCCAAGAACTAAAAAATTGTTGAACAAAAAGCCAACAATCCTAAGGCCTAAATGGGGGACAGAGGAAAACAACACAGATTGGGGTTTTCTTGATGATGCACATGGGATAAAA
Source organism: Tanacetum coccineum (assembly GCA_026074375.1). NCBI lineage: Eukaryota > Viridiplantae > Streptophyta > Magnoliopsida > Asterales > Asteraceae > Tanacetum > Tanacetum coccineum. The sequence goes on along the minus strand of BQNB010066785.1, from coordinate 21,895 downwards.
CAACAACGGAGAGAATGCAACAGGAAATGGGACCCTGAATTTCCCCACAGAGGACCAAGGAAATAGAATGTGATATAATAAAGATGAGATGAGGTATCGCTGCAAAAATGCAACTCATGAATCAACATAATCGTGAAGAATGAGTAAACAAGCACTGAATTTCAGAAACTAACAAAGAAAAGTAAAGCAGGGAGGAACATAATAAGGAAGCACAAAAAAAGAGAAGAAACAAAAACAAGAGTAAAAGAATCTCAAGATGCAATATGAGAAGACTTTTAGGGAGAACTGAAGTCATTTTAATGTTTTTGTCACATTAATTAACCTTTAGGTAACAAACTGTAGTAAGTTTATGAGATCAATTGTTAATGTATTCCACTGGGAAAGGGACGCGGTATGCAGAGAACCCTTTGGGGTAACTCGAGCAAGGGTGTTAACTATCGTCGAGGGGCTTCCCTACAACATGCGCTGAGTCATGCCACCTACCCTAAGTGAAAGTGCTTCCCCACGGGTTTTTAGATTAGAACTGGTAAAATAGGAGTCTGTTGGTGGTATTGGCAGTTTATATCACAATTTAGGGGGCCTTTGACTGTACACACAAAAAAATTTAGGGGTGATTAAATCTGAATGAAAACAAAGAAGTTTATGAATTATGATAAATGGAAATGCCAGAAACATATGGAATGTTCATTTGGATAATGTCCTATTTGATACAGTATTCAGTGCCCAAATTTTAATCGACTATGATGATTATAGCATTTACAAAATAATTATGAGGTAGATAAAATATTACCCATTAAAATCATATATGATTCTTCAGAAAGCACATATTATTGCATTTTTCCAAAACATGTAAAATCCAACAATCAAATCTGATAACTCAAAAAACAAAGGAACAAAACAAGTATTAATTGACAATAAACACAAATGATACTTCAGAAAAAACCAAAAAGAAAACAAATGTAAACTTAGTAAATTCTACATGCTATCACATATGATAAAACTTAAAATAAAGAAGATGCGTGGACGAAACACATGGATTATACAAAACATAACAAAGAAAATTTTTTAAAAGTAAACAAAAATGATAATTCAAATAAAAAAAATCTAATTGCAAAATCATATATGATTTCAATATGATATCATATATAGATACAACTTAAAAAACAAACAACAGTTGCTGAACTTAATCATTGGAACAAAATATACTTAGTCAGAAATCAAGACAACTTTGATTTTCCAACACAATCTTAATTCGTCTTCAGCCAAATCTATTTTTTCTTGAACAACTTCATCTTGACACACTTCTTTTTCAACAAAAACTTCCTCTTGACCTACTTCTTTTTGAACAACAACTTCATTTTGATCTTCAAACCTCCCATCATGTCTCTCTTTTTATGATCGTACCGCCACAACAATGAACATGAATTACCTGCCCTTCAAGACTTTTTTCAATTGCTTTTCTCTTTTTCCTCCTTTGATACTCAACTTTTATTTCGTCCTTTGGTAGATCCAACAGTAGATTTGTAAACATAACAACCTCCGTCCTTTGAACACCAACAAGCTTCTCCAAATTGTCAGTTTTGTTCTTTGAAGGAGGATTTGGACAATCAGCTTCAACCTCTTTCTTTAGTGACTTCAACTTTTCAACAAAAGCGCCTAACCTTGGCTCATCTTTACTCAACAAATGCACACAATGATCAACAATAGAAGTTGCCTCGTTCGCATAATTCTCAACAACCACATTCTTCTCACCATATCTGTTTCTTTTGTTCCTCAAACCAGCAGGTATAAGGTTCTTCGTCCAACGCCTTCAAATGTATTGTTGTGGAATCATTTCAACATTGGCATTCTTAAAGACACAAAAAATATGCTTGCATAATATGCCAACTCTGACAAAAAGCTGACATGAACAAACAACTGAACCATCTCCTACGCTCCGCAAAACCTAAACAAAGCACAAAAATAATGTAAAAAACTGCATTGTATAATCATATATGATTACACATAAAAAAAACTTGAAACTAAAAAAACCATACCTTATAAAGCCCATCTTTTTTGAAAAACATATCAACTTTATCATTTTGCCGTCACTTTAATCAATCCCTTAAATCCACAGATATGAGGTTCTTCTTCTTCTATTTTGGCATTTCATACCATACTGACACTCTATATGATAATACAGCAACTCAGATCCTTCAACCAATACCAAATGAATCACATTGGCAATAAAATAAGCCAACAAATATTTCTTTCTGAACTAACTCAAACAGCGAACGAGTGTAAACATTAGACCGCAAGACGTTTCAATCATAAGAAGGGTCTTAAGCTAGAACATATCAATTGTCTTCTAATGAGCCACCTTCTTGTACATGCCTTTGCTTCTCCATCGCCGTCTCAAAACAGTTCATAAAATTCATAAGAGTCGAACCAGAATTTGTAAAATGAGAGAAAAAGGAGTTCTCACTCTCTGACCTGGATGTTGTCCTCATCAATCCACATAATGGAGAGTCAATAAAATAATCAGGGGTGTGGGGGGGGAGGGGGGGGAAAAAATGGGAAAGGGTGGGGTGAAAGGGGGGGGAAAGGAGAGGGGAGTGGTGGGGGGGGGAATCCAAGTTGAACCGAAATATTAAACATCTTTGTAAACCACTAATGAAACCACCAAACTTAAACCTCCTCATCAACTTTCCCCATCTATACACAAACTGCTTCGGGACCAATGTACAATATTCCAACAATTTTATTCAGCTTCTCTTTAAAGTCAGGCTCATCAAGATTTTTTTGCACAAAACCTGAAATCAGTAAAAACTAATAAACATTAACAATTAATTAATAATATCAAATGTGAAATAACAAATAACTTAAAAAAACAGAATTCATATCGATAAAAACAAAATGATAAGAAATAAAAAAGTATTTGAAATATCATATATGATGAAACAAAAGAGTAATCAAAAAAAGATAAAAGTACCTTAGCAGTATCACATATGATATAAATACTAAATAAAAACTCAATTATCACATAATAATATCATAAATGGATATACCAAAAAATGATATGAAACTAAAACTGAATATTGAGATAAAAAAAATACCTAGCAGGAAGCTTTGGGTTGATATGCCACCTGCAGTAAGCGATTCTTTGAACCACCAACCGTCAGCTCAATAGCATTTCTCATCTCCATCTTGTCGGTGACTACTATACTAGGTGCTTTCCCAAAAGCTTTCAATAACCAAATGTAAGATTTTGTAGTTTCATTCTTCAACAAACCCGCAGCAACCGTAACACACTTCCTGAGATTTGTCAATGGCGTAAACGGAAACAAAGCACCAATCTTGTATCTTAAAAAAAACATAAAAAAAAACTAAATAACACAAAACATACTACAACTAAGGCACTCTAACAAAAAATAAGAATTCTACTTGTTTTGTCTAAAGGTAGCATCAAACGATAAACACCACGCCAAACTCCCTGTAATTGACTACTTAGAAACTTACATCTCCCAAAAAATAGCAATAAGTCAGCATTCTCAACCAAGTAATCAAACGAAAAGTCAGACACATACTTCTTTCTATTTTCCATCTTATGAATAAGCATCTGAGCATCACTGTCTCCTATATAGCAGTTCACGCTTTTTTCTAAAAAAGTACTTAAATAAAAAAAAAAAAATCAACAGTATACCGATTGAACAAGCAAAGAAGAACCCTTAATACCGGTTAGAAGGTGATGAGCTCTTGAAGCACCTATAATCCCACAGCTAGCAGCTTTCACAATATAGGCTTGCCCATAATAAGTCAACTGCCACTCTGTTCTTTACAAATGCCTTGTAACTCTTCACGTTCAAGCTCATGAATAGGAATAGTATCACACACTTTCAGAAAACAAACTTTCATATTACCAAGAATCCAAATTAAACACAGCACGCGCTTTGCAACCAGTTATATAAGGTATGAAGTTCCTTTTTTAAGTCACTGTTACCTAAAACAAGTGTGTCTACGTGTATTCCTTTACGGCAACCCATCCTATTGCAAACTAAATACTTTTGTTTAACATCTCCATTCAACATTCTTTTCTGACATGAACGCCTAACTACAAACTTTGCTTCTGCAGCATACTTCATATATATAAACATTCCCTTTAACTAGTAAAACATCCGCAGAAACTTTTGGAATGTAATAAACAGTTCCACCGGGATTATCAAAATTAGAATGAGTAACAAACGTGTCAGAGTACACAACGCAACCCATAATAAAAAAAATAAAATGAAAATAAAAAAATAAATAAATAGGCTGTGTCATGAAAAAAATGCAAAAAACACATATAATATCACAAATGACATGTATAATAAACACAAGCTGTGATATCATATATGATATAACATATGATATATCAAAACAAATAAAAAACATGTAAAATCATATATGATATCAAAAGATGATATATAATACACACAAGCTGTGATATCATATATGATACACATATGTTATATACAGACAATGGAATATCATATATGATATAACATACAATATCATATATGATATACCAAACAAAAACAACCTCAATTATAAACACATTAACACAAGATAAAAAATATAAAATATAAAATATAAAATATTTCAAATCAACTTAAAACTGCTTATTCCTAAACTAATAAGTTACAAAAAGCTTAATTAATTAAAAATAGCTTATGAACATAAACGTACTCTTAACAGCATGTGTGTCATCAATCTCCTTCTCATAAGCAACAATCTCATCGGTAAGAGCATTAAGAGAAACAACATGAGAATTTTGAGAAACACTAGATAACGCACTTGAATGACTCGGATCCATAAAACCTGATAATAAATCAAAATAAGCTAATAAGCTAGCTTATTTTTCAGATAATAATAATAACATAAGCTAATTCGCAAAAAAAATCTAAAAATAAAAAAAATATATAAACGGAGCAGTTGTAGCTTATATTATAAGCTGAAAATTGAAGCTTGTATTTTTATAAAACTGTTGGCGAATTTATTAAAGTTAAAGCTTATTAATGTAAAATCACATAAAAATACATCAAATTAAATTTCATATATATTTTCTACTTTTGTGTGATAATACATTATATTTTTTTAAGGATATTACGTAATTTGACTAGTTATAAGCCATCATTATCTATAGGTTTGAGCTTAGAGAGGCTTGTGACTTATAAAAAGTTTTATACACATATATATATTGTTGGAACTTATGGATTTTTATTATCAATTGTATATTATATGTATGGCATATGAACAAATGAATGAGAAGAATATGAGTTTATACATATACTATATTGGTTAATATTATTAATATGTATATATGTGGACCGAATATATATTAATATTATTAACTCAATATTAAGCATATTGAAAGAACATTTATGATGTATTTGACGGAACAATTGCTTGAACGAACAATTGTATTGGTTAAATTCATTAATACGTGACTATTAATTGTTTGACCAAACAAATGTGTGAAACGGTCATATTTGTTCAAATAAAAACATTGCGACTATTAATGATATTAATGAAGGTTTGTGTCGCTTGGAAATTAAGTGCCACAATAAGATGCCTATATGATTAATTAAATAGTCACAAGAATTCCTATAAATGGAAGCCACTATTCCAAGGTTTCATCATTCAATTCATACATACAAAATACATAATCATTTGATGTTCATGTAAACTTTGTGTACGTTGCATAAAGTTTATTATTTTTGAGGTCGAATCCTGGGAAGAAATTAGTCACGAATCCCACCAGCGTAAATAGTGGGGGCTAATATTCTTTAAGGACAGTGATTTTCACGTCCTCAATTTCGTTCATATTATTAGTAGAAATTCTGCCATATTCTAACAAATTTAACAATCTTAAAGAATATTATCATGGATCAAAGTGCTGATTTAAGGATGTTTGAAAGCGACACAATCAAACTGGACAGAATGGATGGGATGAACTTTACTCGTTGGAAGAAAAAGATGAAATTTCTGTTAACTGTGTTCAAGGTTTATTATGTCCTAGAAGGGCCACCTGTTGGCGTGATGACTGAAGAGGAACAAAGGAAGCGTGAACAAGATGAAACACTATGCAGAGGATACATTTTGAGTACCCTCACTGACCGTCTGTATGATCTATACACACCAATGACTTCTGCAAGGGAAATCTGGAATTATCTTGAAGAAAATTTTATCTTCACAACAAACCTCGCACAACCGTTAACACACTTCCAGAGATTGTCTATGGCTTGTAAACTGAAAATAAACACCATCTTGTTATCTGAAAAAAACATAAAAAAACTGAAATAACACAAAACATACTACAACTAAGGCAACACTTAACGAAAAAAGAATTCTTACTTTGTTGTCGTTAAAGGTAGCATCAACGATACAACAGACAATATTCCGGCCAAACTCCCAGTAATTGTACTTAAAACTTCATCGGCCTCCAAAAATAGCAGTAAGTTCAGCATTATCAACCAAGTAATCAAACGAAAAGTCAGATACATGCTTCTTTCTATTTTCCATCTTATGAATAAGCATCTGAGCATCACTGTCTCCTATATAGCAGTTCACGCTTCTAAAAAAGTTCTTAAAATCAACAGTAGTACCGTGAACAAGCAAGTAAGAACCCTTGATACCGGTTAGAAGGTGATGGGCTCTTGTTGCACCTATATTCACACTAGCAGCTTTCACAATAAAGGCTTGCTCCATATAAGTCAACTGCCTCTCTGTCTTTGACAAATGCTTGTACTCTTCACGTTCAAGCTCGTGATTATGAATAGTATCAAACACTTTCAGAACAAACTTTCTAGTACAAGTATCCAAATTAAACACAGCACGCGCTTTGCATCCAGTTATATGAAGGTTTGAATTTCTCTTTTGTTTGTCACTGTTACCTAAATCTAGTGTGTCTACGTGTATTCCTTTAGGGCAACCCATCCTATTGCAAACTAAATACTTTTGTCTAACGTCTCCATTCAACATTCTTTTCTGACATGAACGTCTAACTACAAACCCTGCTTCTGCAGCATACTTCATATATGCAACAACACAATCATCAACTGAATCATAAACATTCCCTTTAACTAGTAAAACAGCCGCAGAAACTTTTGGAATGTAATAAACAGTTCCACCGGGAGTATCAAAATTAGAATGAGTAACAAACGATTCAGGAGTACACAACGCATCCAAATCTGAAAAAAATAAAATGAAAATAAAAAAATAAATAAATAGGCTGTGTCATGAAAAAAATGCAAAAAACACATATAATATCACAAATGACATGTATAATAAACACAAGCTGTGATATCATATATGATATAACATATGATATATCAAAACAAATAAAAAACATGTAAAATCATATATGATATCAAAAGATGATATATAATACACACAAGCTGTGATATCATATATGATACACATATGTTATATACAGACAATGGAATATCATATATGATATAACATACAATATCATATATGATATACCAAACAAAAACAACCTCAATTATAAACACATTAACACAAGATAAAAAATATAAAATATAAAATATAAAATATTTCAAATCAACTTAAAACTGCTTATTCCTAAACTAATAAGTTACAAAAAGCTTAATTAATTAAAAATAGCTTATGAACATAAACGTACTCTTAACAGCATGTGTGTCATCAATCTCCTTCTCATAAGCAACAATCTCTTCAGTAATAGCATTAAGAGAAACAACATGAGAATTTTGAGAAACACTAGATAACGCACTTGAATGACTCGGATCCATAAAACCTGATAATAAATCAAAATAAGCTAATAAGCTAGCTTATTTTTCAGATAATAATAATAACATAAGCTAATTCGCAAAAAAATCTAAAAAAAAATAAAAAAAATAAACGGAGCAGTTGAATCTAACCCGATGTTAACGAATTAAAGAAGGATAAGATCAATTGAAGAAGAAGATGATCGATTGAAGAAGACGATAATCAATCGATTAGTTTGTTGTGTTAGATAATATAATCGTTAGTCGAAGCTAAATACACACAGTATGTGTGTGAATTAAAAGAGACGGTTACTAAAAAAATTTGCTTTTATATTGGACAAAATAGCCCTTGAAGTGCAAATTGAGAAATTAATATCATTCGTTGGATCATATAAAGATGGAGGGTGGAGATGAGTCCCCCAGTATCCAAAAAAGGTTTAGTATCTAAATGAACTTAAATCATACTATTTTATAAAGTATTTAACTCAATTCTTAAATAGAAAAGCTTAAAATTCAGTCTGCACACTTGTTTATTATGAAATAATTTGGTCAAATATTAATATTAGTAATCAATATGTTCTTTAAATAAAATTAATTTATGCGATTAATTATACAAATGATTATAATAACATATAAAATACAATTAAGTAAATAATCATTATTAAAGTCATCCACTATGATAAACCTTTTACTCCACATTATCAACATGAAAGTATAAACATTTCTGTTCTACAAACCTATGATCACTAAGGGTTCGTTTGGTAGGATGTAATGAAATGTTAAATAAATGGAATAACCGACGTAATGAAATAAATGATGTAATGTAATAATTCATTACCCTTATTAATAATATTTGGTTAGTATGATAGGACGGAATGCAATCGATAAAAAAAGACTAAAATGCCCATAGTTAATAAGAAGTGTATTTAATGTGGTTAGTTAATGGTGGACTTTTATGTAATTTTGATTACATTACAGACGTAATGAAAAAAAAGGAGGGGCCCCATATGGAATGAAAATGGTAGTTTTTGAGGTAATGAGTCATTCATTGTAATGAATCATTGCATTGTATAATTGTAAACAAACAAGATTTTTCCGTTCAATCGTAATAATCGTTTCCATTCCAACTTTCATTACATCATACCAAACACTACATATGTTTAAATATTTTCGTGTTTTATATATTCATCCTACATTATTAAATGCATTAAATTATGAAAATGTTCAATGTTTATACCTCTTCATAATACACAAGTATGAAATGGATGCACAATGATTTACAAGTTTTTAAACCTCTTCAACTTTATAAACCTATTTCATAAACCACCACAATGGATGCCCTAACTTTTGATCACACAATTTTAAATTCACATTAAACTATGGTTTATTTGTTTTAGTATAAAAAGGACCATGAAGAAATGATAGATTTGTTTTGGTAAGGTGATTGTGTACAATTTGTTAACGTGGTGAAAGAAAAGATGTTGGCTTGAGATGTTGAAGTCAACCATGACGTTTTTGCAATACTAAGAACTAACATTGTTTTTGTCTTTACATTATCACCAACTACGACGTGTCATCACTATTACCGTGTATCAAAACACCACCATTGTTGCTTCTCCCTTTTTGGTTTTGATGCATGTATAAAAATGATTGTGATGCTTCAATTCTATGCTTTTGTGGGTTATTTAATTACACGAGTACATACCGTTGCAACGTATTAATAGCCGACTATGTATAAACATAGATACATTGAATGTATATCTTAGTTATCTACTAGACAACCTCTTAAAAGTCATTGAATTGAAGAAGGTCAAAAAATGAATTTTTATTTTGTTTACACGGGTGCTAATGACACTTTTAAGGATGTAGTTTTTGTTTATTACAATTGGCTGTAAGAATTTAAATTATGCTATTACAATCAATTGTTTGTTGGTTTTATGAAATGTCTTTATTTTCTTAAAAGTTATACTATTACAATCAATTGTTTGAAAATTATAAAACTTTACAATCCTTGGGAGAGCACGGGTATAAACATTAATGTAACCCGCCCCGGCCCGACTTGCTATTTAATGCGCCCGGCCAGCAATTAAAATTAACAACCCAACCCGTCCGTCCTTTATGATAACACGGCACGTAGCTTCTTTCACCGATGTAAAAAAAGCACCCATAAACCAAATGTTTCTTCTCTCTCTCTCTCTCTCTCTATAATGTGATAGCCATCATCATATCTGGCTTAACTCTCTTATCTCTCTTCCTTAGCCACCGACTGTGTGGTTAAAAAAACACACACACACACTCAATGATTGATTGCAGGTAACTTTATGATAAAATTAGAGTTATTTTTTTAATTTAGGGTTTTGTTGATTTTGTGTTTTTTATGTTTTTAGATTAGGGTTATATTTTAATTTTAGTGGTTTAATATTTTTTTTGTAAAAGATGAATTCATTGATTGATATTACATTATGGGTTTTTCGAATAAATGGATTTTTTAATGTATAATATTGGTTAATAATACTCACAAAATTATATAAATGTTATGATTTTGATTGAAGGTTTTGTTTATGTGCAGAAATTGAGGGAAAAGACATTGAATTGCTGATGTTGAAAGAATTTGTTGAAAGCCCTAATTTTTTTGGTTTTGTATACCAGCCATTGCAGGTGTTTATTTCCAAGTATTGATACAATTGATTATTACTCGCAGTATTTGGATGTTTGGCACCTGTATTATTTAGGTTTTTTAATTTGATATTATTTGCTGGCAGGGCGAGCGTTTTAAGCTCGCAGCCATGAAATTGGGTCGTTTTAAGCCGCTACTATTTGCATCGTGGCGGGGTGAGCTAACGCAGCCATGGCGGTTGTTTTGGCTTTGCTGTTGGCAACATACATGTATAAAAGGGTGATGCAACGTACCAGGCCTGTATTGTGGTTGCAGACTTGGCATTTATTTAGTAATGATTCTATATTTGCGTTACTAGCCTTTTATTTGGTATATGGGAAGCAACTAATTGTCTGATATTTCTCATTTTAATGCAAATTTAATTTCGACATTAGGTAAAAGTGGCTTTGCATTTCGGGAAGGCAATGTATCCTCAATTGGTATTTGCAACCATTGCGAAGTCTGATGTTCATTGTCTGATTGTATAATGAATATTGTCGTGTCACTTTCATTTTAACATATGGTTAAGGCGAGGATGATAATTTTACGCGTTTATATTTTTTCGATGCTCGTGCCTTGGCGGGGAGACCATACCTGTATTGTGGTTGCAGCCATCGTGTGTTTTTGGTATCGATTTTATGTTTGCATTTTTAGCCACATTTTTTTTGACCCGTTAGTGATAGTGATAAGTCTGAACGACTTTCATGAAGTAAGACCGTCCGTATCTTGGCGGGGCGACCTGTTGTGATTGAAGCCATGGCGGACGTGTTCTTTTTAATCTGTTGTTACCTGACTGAGCTTTTATGCTTATCACATCTTTTGGTGATTCTACTGTCACGGTTGGTTACTATATACGTGGTTTCTGAGCATTTGCTTTGCTGAAACGTTTCTTTGTACTCACGTGGTCGTTACTGTTAATGAGGACTTTGGCTGCTTACATGTGCTTATTGACACCGTTTTGAATGGTAATAGACTGTGATGAACTTAAACGGGTTCGATAAACGCTGTGATTGTTCGCGTCTTGGCGAGGTAAACCATTAGGTTTGCAGATTTGGCGAACATATCCGGTTTCTTTATTTTGTTGCAAAAGGCGATGATGATAATTTTACGCGTTTATATTTTTTTGATGCCCGTGCCTTGGCGGGGAGACCATACATGTTTTATGGTTGCAGCCATGGCGTGTATTTGGTATCGATTATATGTTTGTGTTAATACAAATAATGTCTAAAAACGTTATTTATATTTTTCTACCTCTCGATGTTTTGAAGATAACAAAATGTAAAAACGTTTACGATAAAAATAAACGTTTACAAATTATTAATCGTAAATTTCCATTTCAAATATAAATCACTTAAGGTATGTATAAACAAATCATTAAACATGATTAGTGATCAAGAAAATAATTTTTCTTAACCATCACATTTTTACAAAAATAAATATATACAAAATACTTTTTAATTAAAAGAAAAGTTTTATTTAAAACATAAATTTGAAATTCAAATTTTCCCCCCAAAACCGAATATAACTCACCAGGATAAACCTTCCCCACAAAAAGACAAAAATCAGAGCGTCAGTCTAGGGGGTATGTATAAACAAATCATTAAACATAATTAGTGATCAAGAAAATAATTTTTCTTAACCATCACATTTTTACAAAAATAAATATATACAAAATACTTTTTAATTAAAAGAAAAGTTTTATTTAAAACATAAATTTGAAATTCAAAATTTCTCCCCAACATCGAATATAACTCACCAGGATAAACCTTCCCCACAAAAGGACAAAAATCAGAGCGTCAGTCTAGGGGCGGCCCCCTAAGTGGCTAGGAGGCCCCCAGATGTATCTAGGACCGCCGGGACCGCCACCGGCTGACCGTTTGGGATTCATGCTTTAAATACTGCACTATTCTCAGCAGAAAAAATAGACCACTTTGCACGAATTTTTCCAGTCTTCTTTCTCTCTCTCTAAAAACCTTCTTTCCCTTACTAAATTTCTTGATCACTAACATTGTTTGATCTTGTTTCAAGTGATCCAATCTCTTCTTCTCATCTCTTTTCTCCTCTCTATCAAGTGCAAGAGAAGAACATTCGTATTCACTAAGAAACGAATTGTTGTAGTCTAGTGATTTCTTCTTCTTTCTTCTAAGAACCAAATTTCTATCTTGATTATCTTGTGTGGTTGTGTAAGTCGGATAGTCTATAAATCCGATAGTGTAGATCTTGTGATTGTGTATTACATGTGAAGTGGTAGATTGGTTCTAGCTAAGATTAGGAATCGACATTTAGCTTAGTGTCAGAAAATAACATAAGCGACGTGTAAATGGTTTTCTCCGCCTAAAGGGAGCATATTGACATAGTGAAATGTCAAGTCGGATACTCGGGGACTGGAGTAGGGTGAAGAGGAGCTTCGTAGCCTAACCACTATTTCTTGGCGTCTTGGTTTGATTGTTCCTTCTCTCATCTATTTATATTGTTGTGATTTTTTCTTATCGTTGGTTTAGTTATAACTAGTAGATACATACATTGTTGGTTCATATTGTTAGTTGGTTGAACATATACTCGGATCTAACAAATTTTAAAACTAAAATTTTTAAACGATAATCAACCGGTAAACTATTCAACCCTCCCCCCATTCTAGTTTCCACAATTGGTATCAGAAGCCGAGGTCACTCAAGATTTTTAAAATATATTGTATTTTAAAGCTTGGATCGATCTATGGATTCCGACAAATATCTAGAATGGCAATCCATGCAAAGACCACCACTTTTTGAAAGTGATAGTTTTATTTATTGAAAAAATAGATTCGAAACTTATGTTAAATAAAAAGATCTTGATCTTTGGCATGTTATTACTAACAGTGATTTCACCTTACAACAAAAATCCGAAACAAACCAAATTAGATGAGGTTATCCCTTTTGAAAAACAAAGTGACGATCTTAAAAAGAAGCTTGTGAAAAATAACGAAGCCAAAATGGTTATTTACAATGCTTTGCCAAGAAAAGAATATGAAAGAATTTTCATGTGTAATACGGCAAAAGAAATTTGGAAAACTTTGTTAATCACCCATCAAGGTAATAACCAAGTCAAAGATAACAAGATCGACCTTTTGGTACAACAATATGAACAATTCGTCATTTCTGAAGACGAATCTATAGATAGTGCTTTTGCTAGATTTAATACTATTATTACTAGTCTAAAAGCTCTTGATGAAGGTTATTCTAGCAAGAATTATGTTAGGAAGTTTCTTAGGGCTCTACATCCTAAATGGAGAGCAAAGGTCACGGCGATTGAAGAGTCGAAAGACTTAACATCACTGTCACTTGATGAACTCATCGGGAATCTCAAAGTTCACGAGATGATCATCAAGAAAGATTCTGAAATAGTCAAAGCTAAGGGAGAAAGAAAATCTCTTGCTTTAAAGGCTAAGAAAGAATCTAGTGATGAGGAGTGTTCGACTTCCGGAAGTGAAGACGAAGAATACGCCATGGCGGTTAGAGACTTCAAGAAGTTCTTCAAGAGAAGAGGTAGATTCGTGAGACAACCTCGGAATGACAAAAAGACGTTCCAAAGAAGCCGGGATGACAAGAACGGCAAAAGTGATAGAAAATGTTTTAGATGCGGTGATCCAAATCATCTTATTGGAGAATGTCCAAAACCACCGAAAGACAAGAACCAAAGAGCATTCGTCGGAGGTTCTTAGAGTGATAGCGGTGAAGAAGATGATGAGAAGGCCAAAGACGAGACGTGTCTTGTAGCTCAAGCATCAAATGAGGTATGCTCCGATTCCTCTTACTTTAGTAATGAGAACTCATCAATAGATAATTTAGTTCTAGATAATGAAAATGACAAACTATGCAAAATGAGTCTAAAAATAATCACAAAGAACAAAAGATTAAAATCCGTTAGAAATAGCTTAGAAAATAAGCTTAGTAAACTAAAAGAAAAATTGTCCACATTCGAGAAAAACAAGGGAGTTGATCTTGAATGTACAAAATGTCGATTGCTTAGAATTAAAAATGAAAAACTTAAAGAGGAAGCTATTAAACTAACAAAATTTGAAAAGAGTACACATTGCTTAAATGAAATGTTAAGTAATCAAAAACCCTTCGGAGATAAATTAGGTTTGGGATTCAATTCACTTGAAGCATCAACTGGTGAAACTAAGGACATAAAATTTGTGAAATCTCAAAAAGAAACGTGCCCTGGTGGAGGTCCCTTAAATAAGGGCGGCCCCCATATAGCAGAGGCAGCCCCCAAAGCAATTATGGGACCGCCGGCTATTCACCAGGTTTTGAGAAAATTGTTTATTTTCAAAAATCCATTTTAGGTCCTAGACCAAAACATATAACGGTAAACAAAGTTAAAGTTCCAGTTGCTAGTGATAATTATGTTAAACGATTTTACAAGCCATCGTTAAAACACGGAGTTAGATTTTCAAAACCAAACTTTAGATAAAAAACTCCACCACCTAGAAGAGTCAATATTAATTATCCTCGACCTAAGACACCGCAACCAAAAAGGAACGTTGGTCGACAAAACTAACCTCATGGTTTTCCCGTAACTTGGAACAATTTCCAACGTCAAAGTTACATGCCATGGGAAATGTGTCTTCCATTTCCACATCCCAACCAATTGAATCAAATGCAAGGAATGTTTAGCACTAACAACTTTGGATGCATGAGATATTGGGGACCAAATGTTTGAGTTTTTGTCTTATATAAATAGATATGCCTTGGAATCGACTTAGAACCCGGTGAGTGGATAAAGGATAGCGGATGTTCTAAACACATGACGGGTAACCGAAAGCTCTTCTCAACCTCATGGCACACAACAGAGGTAATGTTATTTTTGGTAGCAATCTTCGTGGCAACATCATTGGAAAAGGTATGATTTCGAATGACTCTCTCAAAATAGATAATGTAGAACATGTAGATAACTTAAGATTTAACTTGCTAAGTGTAGGAAAAATATGTTATAATAAGTGTAGAGTAACTTTTTCTGAACGAAATCACTAAGGATGGTAAGGTTATAGGTAGAGGTATTAGGAAGAAAGGCTTATATGTGATGAAATTAGGAAATAAGCCAGAAGACAAAATTTGTCTTGCAACGATTGATAAAAACTCCACGTTGTGGCATAGGAGATTAGGTCATGCTAATATGCCTCTCACTTAATCGTTAGCATCTAAGGAATTAGTTAGAAACTTACCTAAGCTTAAGTTTGATCAACACTTCTGTGATGCTTGCAAAATTGGAAAACAAGCTCACGCTAGTCACAAAGCTAAGAATATATTCTCAATGACTAGATGCTTAGAACTCCTTCATATGGATCTCTTCAGTCCATCCGCCGTACGGAGTTACGAAGGAAACCGCTACACCTTAGTCATAGTAGATGACTACTCTAGGTACACTTGGACTAGATTCCTTAAATATAAAACCGAAGCCTTTGATCAATTCGAAATATTTAGTAAGAAAATTCAAAACCAATTAGGATGTACAATAGTGTCAATAAGAACTGACCACTGTAGAGAATTTGGTAATGAAGTGCAATTTGGAGAGTTTTGTAATGCCAACGGTATTACACATAACTTCTCGGCTCTACACACTCCACAATCAAATGACGTGGTAGAAAGGAAAAACAGGACACTACAAGAAATGAGTAGAAAAATGTTAAATAAATAATTGTTACCTCAAAAGTTTTGGTGTAACGCCGTAGATACTTCACATACATTCTCGCGAATCCTAATTAGAGCATCTAGGAAAATACACCTTATAGAACTCCTGAGAGGAGGAAACCTTACTCTTGATTATTTTCGGAGTGTTTGGAGGAAAGGGCTTATTTTAACCACTAAAGGACTACCTCACTACGTTTGACCCAAAAGGTTCATACAAATGTAGTCTTTTTAGATTTCTCCCAAATAGTAAAGCATTACAACATCCTTAATAAACAACATTGGGGAAATCAAGAATCACTCAACCATGACATTCGATGATGAAACACCTCACCCTCTAAGCCATCACCCTTGATGGATGATGACTTAGATGAAAAAAAGAAGCAAATTAGGTTAAGACGAAAAGAAAATTTAGAAAAGGACAATGAGGAAGAAACTTTAGAGATGGCGAAATAGTAAATATTAAGAATCTAGGAACATCATCAGAAAAGTCATTGGAACTTAAACCAAAGACTCTTTAGGTCACAAGCCAAAACAACGCAACTTCTTTTATTTTATATCAACTATAGAACAAAAGAATGTGAATGAAGCCTTAACGGATGAAAGTTGGATAATCGCTATGCAAGAAGAATTAAAACAATTCATTGCTAACGATGTTTAGGAGTTAGTTCCACAACCTAGGAATATGACAATCATAGGAACTAAGTGGGTGTTTAGAAATAAGTTAGATGAGAATGGTATTGTTTCTCGAAATAAGGCTAGGTTAGTTGCTCAAGGCTATAGTAAACAAGAGGGCATCAACTATGTTGAAACTTATGACCCAGTCGCTAGACTTGAGTCTATTAGAATACTATTAGCTTATGCTTGTGCGTTTGATTTTAAGCTATTCCAAATGGATGTAAAAAGTGCATTCCTGAATGGTTTTATCAATGAAGAGGTATACGTGGCACAACCTCCAGGATTCATTGACTTTGAAAAACCAGATCATGTTTATAAGCTTAAGAAAGCTTTATACAGTCTCAAATAAGCACCCAAAGCTTAGAATGATAGATTAAAAGCTTTTCTTATTAAACATGAGTACAAAATGGGAATGGTAGATAACACACTTTTTACCAAGAAAAAAAGTTCAAACCTCATCATCGTTCAAATATATGTCGACGACTTTATATTCGGCTCGACTTGTCAAGACATGCGTGATGAATTTGCCAAAATCATGCATGACGAGTTCGAGATGAGCATGATGGGTGAACTCAACTTCTTCCTTGGATTACAAATAAAACAAATGGAAGATGGTATCTTCTTTAATCAATCTAAATATATTAAATAAATGCTTAAGAAATTTGGCTTAGAAGAATCTAAACCAATGAAAACCCCCATGTCCTCCGATACTAAACTCACGAAAGACAAAGAGTGTGAGTCGGTAGATAGTACCAAGTATCGAGGCATGATAGGTAGTTTATTATACCTAATGGCAAGTAGGCCTGATATCATGTTTAGTGTCTGCCTTTGTGCCCGCTTCCAAGAGGCTCCCAAAACCTCTCACCTTGAAGCGGTTAAGCGTATCTTCTAATACATTAAAGGCACTACGCACTTAGGATTATGGTATCCTAAGGAGACCAGTATAGAAACCGTAGTATATGCCGACTCTGATCATGCGGGAGATTATGTGGACCGAAAGAGCACTAGCGGTATTTGTACGTTCGTGGGATGTTGTTTGATATCTTGGTTCTCGAAGAAACAAACCGCTCTTGCTATATCCACTACCGAAGCCGAATACGTAAGCGCCGAAAAGGCATGTCAACAAGCACTATGGATGAAACAAGCTCTTATCGACTACGGAATTCGACTCGACGACGTCCCGATCATGTGCGATAATAAAGGCGTGATTGACTTTAGAAAAAACTTGGTGCAACACTCTCGAACCAAACACATCAAAATTTGTCACCGCTTTCTTCGTAATAATGTCTAGAGAGGACATATCTCTATCGAAAAAGTACCCTCCATCGAAAACATAGCCGACATTCTTACTAAACCCCTTAAACGTGAATCGTTTAACTATCTACGTCTTGGTTTAGGAATGATGGAACACATTCCATAAATCGTATTCTCTTTCTTCTGTCTCGATTCTAGTCCGTGTTCCACTCCGTTTCGTGACAACTTAAATACTTTGTCCAAAGTACTTTGAGCATTTTTAATTTGCGAAATGCAAATTAAAACGTCACTCCTCTTTGTAAAAATTTTGTTAAAATTCAATCTGAAATCCCTCAGCTGAGGGCCCCCCCATATCTTTGGCGGCCCTCGGATTAAAACGGGCGGCCCCCATATCGATATGGGACCGCCAACAGTGGAACCTTATGTCTGTCAAACCTATTTTTGTAAAACACAAAACCAAACAATCCCTTCCTCTTGCTACAGCGACAAAAATGACCCACACACACTAGAACTCAAAATTGATCAAATTAACTCAAATTGAAGATAAAATCAACACCTATAATCATTCCTACCATCATTAACATCATCAATTGTAAGTCATTTATTCTATTTTCTTTCAAATCGTGTCTAGGGTTCATGATGAACACAAAAATCAAAATTGGGGATTTTCATTTTTCTTGTGTTTGTGTGCAATTAGGACTACTAGAATACAATGTATAACTAATATGCATCCCGTAGACATAGGATTTGCAAGATTGAAGTGTGTTTGTCAAAAATTATTTTCGTGCAAAACCCCAATTTTATTTCCAAATCACTCATGTTAGGATCACAATAAAATTGTTGTTATGCATTGTTAATACACTCTAAAAACGTTTTTGCATACATGCATAATGATCTTATGAACAAAAGTCGAGATACATGATTCATATGTATTTTTTGACATGTTTGGATGAGCAAAATTAAATTAAGGAGCGTTTGGGTTAACTCTTAGGTTTTATTTCTAGGTCGAGTTAATCGTTACTCCACATATGTTGCAGATAGGCACACACTAGGCACGAGTTCAAAATAACAATACAAGCATAAGATAATGAAATATGCCTTTGATTGTTTTTATTTTAGGTGACAATGCCTCGTAAAACTGCTGATTATCACCAAAACACAAGAAACTACATTCCCATAATCTCACATGAATACACTTCACCCTTAAAAGAAATGCTAAGAAACCTTGAAAGTCGTTGCATACATGAGGGTCGGGTGGTTTATCCAAACTTTGCAAACTTGGTCTATGTCGGGTCAATGATCAGTCTTATCGGGTTTGACTGTCTTTTTGAAATAAATGAACAAATTTGTCCTCGCTTCATCCTTGAGTTATATAGTCAATACCATATAGATTATTCTGACGAAGGTCAAATGTTAATCAATTTTATTATCCAAAATAATTTCTTTTCATACACTCTTGAAGAATTCAGTCAAATTCTTGGTATACCTTACAAGGGCGCATGTGTTTTTACCGACAAGTGGTCACTTGACGACTTACGATATGGTGTCCCTACGGATGGTCCATATCAAAATAACCCTGCTTGTCCTGATGACATCAAAAACTATATTTAAGAGAAACAAAAGGGTCCGGTCACTCGCATTCGTTATATGGCCGAAATTCCTGTCGAGTAAAATGAAATTCTAACTCGTGAAATCGTGTCAACCATGAAACCCTGGGTCGAAATAATCTGAAAAAATGTATTTTGTCTAGGGGGTAACCGGGACCACGTTCCCACGAGTCTTTGTTATATGTTGTATTGTGTTGCAAAATCTAAAATTTTTAATCTTGCATTTTGCATTGCAAAACGAATGAAGTTTGTCACTAAACAAGCTAGATTTATACTATCGTATGGTATGTTATTGACTCGCTTGTTTAAGTATGTCACGAGTGAAAGTACTGAGTTTTTTAACGAGTCTTATGTCTTGTACGATCGTGTCATGTATCCTCTAGCCGCTCAACAAGAGCGAAAGATTCAAAAGGATTATGGCACGAAAAGAGGTCATCACTCTACTTCCTCTTCCTCCGCCTTCGATCAACCATCCTCCTCTCATCTTAACGATGATGATGCTGATGGAAATGATGAAGGGACCTCGCGTGCAAGCACTCCTTCCCCTACTCGTTTTGTTAACTCATTAACAAACGAGGTTCCTCGAGTCTTTGAAAACCCACCAAATGTTGAACCCGACATGGAACAATTCTACACCCGCCAAACTAAAATTCTAAACCGTCAAGTTCAATTGAGAGATGAGCATCATGGTGGATTAAGGTCAATCGGGAAGGGCTTCAAGAATTTATGGAGAAATATGAAGAAGAAGTGAGCAATTTGGAAAATTGCTATAAGACAATATACTTATATTTATTACATTATTATGGTTGTTGGTACTTAGTATTGCCATCTATGCTTAGGTACTTGAACTTATGCTATTTAGTAGTCTTTTAGTACGTAGTATGGGCAAAGTAACTTGCCTTGGATGATCATTCCATTTTATCATCCTAAACTATGATTGCATGCACTTTGATACACTATGGTTATCTATATGATATTATGCATGATTATTTCTCAGTCAATATGCCTATATGTGCCTCTCTAATTGAATTTAGGGCAGCTAGCCTTGTGAATTTAATTATTAGGACGTTTTAGATGATTCATGATGAAATAGGATTGATTGCAAAAGGGAAAAACTAGGAAACTTTTTCTGCATAGGAGTTACAAAAATCAGGACAAACTGGAAAAATTTTGTTTCTCCAAAAAATGGCCCCCAGCCCCCAAATATATCTAGGACCGCCACATATATATGGGATCGCCAACAGGAGTCACATAATTTTTACTGTGCTTACATGATTTTCTGTGCAGTTGACCATCCTCTTCTCTAGGCACAACTACATTTCCTTTATTTTGCTAAACCATTTTTGGAATATCCCTTCCTAAACCTCATGCTTTACCTCTTTAATACACTCCTTCTAAATTAAATACCCATCCTCACCACTCTTCTTATCATCTTCATCTCCTTCATATCTTACTTCCATGGCTTCCACTCAAGCCTCCTCCTCTAACCCTTCCAAGAAAATCAAACTAACCATCATCCTACCTAGAAAACTCTTTGTCAACATTTATAGTGATGAAGATGTCACCACCATACCTTCTCCCATAATAACATCCTCTTCTCCATCTCCATCAAATGCACTACTTCTTCCTCATTTGAATCAAAACCTCAATCCTCACCTCCTACTTCTAATGACACACCCTCTCCTCAACCATGCAATCCTTTTCTTGATAATATCATAGATGTCCAAGACCCTCACACCTACTTCAACTCCAAAGTCATCCTTCCTTAGACATCACTCTTTCCTTATCACCAATCACCCCTCTTGATCACATTCTTGATACCACATCACCACCTTCACCACAACCACAACCTCAACCACCTCTCACGGGTCACCCTATTTACTTCAACTATCATGACTATTATGGGCCAACTTGTATTTGTTGTTTTCATAACCGCAATCTTATCTTTTCTCTTAGGGATGAGATGAACTTAATGTTTGCTCACATTGAGTATCTTCTCACTTCCACCATGGCTTCACTCTCTCCACCTCACCCTTAAAAATTTGGTCATGTCACCTCATAATAGGTTGCCCTAACCTTTTTGCTCAAAGTAATTTCCTATGAATCAAGGATCATCTAGGATTTATGTCGTATTAACTTTATCTACCTTATGTAGTATGTTTAGATTGTGGTGTAATTTATGAATGAATGTGATATGTGCTTAATTACACATATCTTTTACCTCTAAAAACGAGCTTAAATGACCAAAAACAGACAAAAACTGCC
>BQNB010066784.1:14147-34434 GCA_026074375.1 Tanacetum coccineum | reverse complement strand
TGAGCTATAAAAACCTTAAGAAATATTGTCGTATTATTTATATAATATTTATGTACGTTTTTAACTTTATAAATATTATTTTATAAAACAATTGAACTAGTTATATAATGTCATTATATAATCAACAAAAAAAATACTAAATCGAGTATTATTAGCAAATAATCAATTGTTGCACAAGGATGACATTTCATTTCACAAGTATAAATAAATATTTACTTAACGAATTGCAATTTAAGTATTGTTCTAACACTTAAAATTAAACAAAAACTAGTAGGTGGTGGTGTAACTATATAACTTGTGATGTTGTATTTATATATTATTATGGTTGGTTACAAACTCGTTTATATACTCATTACAAACTCATTACAATGGTTGGTTACAAACTCGTTTACAAACTCACTTTACTTATGGACGCAACAACTTTACTTTGATTCAAATGATTACGGATTAGCTTAGGTTGCATGAACTGTTAATTACTTGAAGGGTAAGCGCGAGTGTTATAAAATAGATCTATTGGGGATTGACAACCCCCGTTCGGGTGGTTAGCTCTCACTAGTTCGAGATTGAACTAACGAATGTTATACCATGTCGGATCACGACTGGCTTGGAGCCTCAGGGCCAGCATGAAATACACATGAACATTTACCGTGCCTTGAATAAAGTGGCATACTTATACGTCTACGTCGCAGTTTCATGAACTTAGGGGAATAATCGTAATCACACTTTATGTTGCATCTAGGCAATACACACTTGAAACATTATGGGACATTATGCTCATTACAATTATCATACTCTTTGAAAACATTGCGGTCCAACATTATACTTACAATTTTGGTGACTATTATAAGGATTGAAATGGTCATGCACACTTTACAAATCTCGGATTTCAACATTTTAACAAACGCATTTTGTATGGTTTGTGTCTATACACATTTTAAGAAAACCTATATATGTAAGTTTATGCGTTGCAAGTCTTGTATGGGCGGGACTTGTAACACAGTAAACCTATATATATAGTTTTGGGTTTTACATTTACATCTACTTAAATCTATGAACTCACCAATTTTATATTGACACTTTTAAGCATGTTTTTCTCAGGTGAATTAGATGCTTGGCTTATTTGATGTGCATTGGAGTCCAAAATTTTCAAGATTTATTTTTAAACGACTCACTTAGAGGTCATTCTCTCATGACTTGTGTAATGGTATTATGAAGTAACGCTCCCGAATCCTTATTTCGCTGCGACCTATTTTGGGGGTGTTACATGTAAGATATGATTTGTTTCCTGTCATGTTCCTAGAGCATCCACTAAAAATCACCCCTTTATCCTTCAAATCTTGCTGTGGATTGCCCTACACAAAACGGTAAGAAAATTAGTTTTTTTATGGAACCAAGCCATCACTGACTTGGATCTGCCTTGTACATCAATATAGTCAAATCTTTTAAAGTTCATTGATGCACCATTGTGTCTGGAGACATGGTCTAAAACTTTTTTCTTGGGTCTCCAAACCCAACATGCTGAGGCCTTAACAACATTAGCCTCATTTCCCTTATTATTACTTACTACTGCTTTTGGCCCAACGGTAGTAACATTTCCCCTAACAGTATTAACTTTTTAATTGAAATTACTGTTCTTATTTGTTGTAAACTTGTTAAAGGGCCTTCTATCATGTGAATGTGCTCTATTAAAAACATTTGACACTGGTCTTACACTATTCACTGTTGGTCTTGGGTAAGCTGTATTAATTGGTCTGGCAGTAGAAACAAATATTACTACTCTTAAAGAGTTTTGCCTAGCAGTATTAAGTGTTTTAAGACCAGATTTCATTAAGACTGCACTTGGGACAAAATTTCTTTTTGGATGAGGGTGAGTCATCCTTTGAGAATTTTGATGATTCACCCTTCTAGCATTGTTCCACACAGGTTTTTCCACCATTTTCTTTTCATAGTAATCATAATATTTGATCAAATGGTTAAAACTGACACATACATAACAAGCTTTATTTTGAAACTCAAAATTACTCCCTAATTTTTGAGTCATCAAATTATTCCAATTTCTCTTATTACCTCTAGGACTTTGATAGTTTTTCCTAGGGTATTCAGCTTACTTATAGTTCTTTACCTTCTTAACAAACTCCCTAGGTGATTTCACATGCTCATTAGATTTAACAAATTTTACTTTGGCATTACTAGGTTTTCTTTGTCTAGACTTAAACTCAATCTCATTCTCATTCTCACTGTTAGATATCCAGTCTTCAATATGTGGTTCACTAACAGACTTAGGTTTTGACTCACTAGTCTTAACTTCACTTGTTGCAATAGCAGGCACACTAGTTACAGACTCATTAAAAACATATTCATCCTTATCAGCAAGTACCAAATCAGGTTTAGGGGGCAGAAAGTTCCCAATATAGGGAGGGGGAACAACATGATACCCTTCACCTGATTTGTACTTATCATTCATCTAACTGTCAAACACTTAACTATCAAACACTTAACTATCATAACCTACACCAGTCTTGAACTTATCACTTACTTGACTATCTAACAGTTTGCTTAGATTCTTAGATGAATTTTCAAACTTTTCTAAGGTAAGTTTTAAATCATCTCTTTCTTTTTCAGCTTTTTCAAATTTCTTTCTAAGCTCTGTTAGTGCATTATCTCTCAACATAATATCAAGTTTTAAAATCTTTATGTCCTCTTCAAAAATAGCCTCATTCTTTTTATACACATCTAGTCTAGCCTCTACAGATTCTAGACCTGCTTTATAAGCTCCTACATTTAATTGAGACTTATTAAAATCTTTTGTCAGATTATCATAATGTTCTTTGAGAGTTTCATAAGATTTTAAACATGCTTTAGAACAAGTTGATACCTCAGTGTCTGAGCTTGAAGAACTTGAAGAAGTATAGGCCATAAGTGCAAAATTGGTAGGTCCTTCTTCAGCCTGGTCACTCCAATCATACCCAAATCCATCACACTGAGATACTAAAGCATTTGAAGTAGTTTCCTCAACTGGCACAGTCCTTCTTGTTGTCTCCCTGTTTCTACTGTCTTGATTCTTAGGTGCCCTGCATTCCCTAGCAAAATGACCTCTTCTGTGGCAATTATAGCATTCCACCTTGGTCTTGTCAAAGCCAATGGTATCAGTCCCATTAACACCTAGATTCCTTCCTGTCTTCTTGAGAAATCTCCTTGCTCTCATTGTCAGCATTGCCATCTGCCACTTCAAGTCCATCTCCTCTAAATCATCAGGATCAATTTGCTTTAGGTCTTCATTGTCCAATTGTGAACTGTTAGACTGACTAGCAAAGAAGGAGTAGATCACAGCATCACTTAGACTATCAACATTTGGTAAAGTAGAAGCATTATTCTTGGAGTTAGCAGCAGAAACACCATGAGCAGTCTTAACTGCTTCATTGGTGCTGCTAGTGATATTGGAAGACACAAAAGCTATTTCAGCTTCATAAATCTTCAGATTGTTGTACAAGTCATCCATGCTCAGATCTTCTAAATCAGGTTTGTTCCTCCAAATCAGGGTATGAGTCTTCCACTCAGATGGCAGACTTCTTAATAACTTCAGATTCACATCTTCTTGAGAAATAGTTTCTCCATGAATCTCTAGTTGACTGATAAGTTTTTGCAGCCTATCATAGATCTGGTCAAGTCCTTCTGAGATTTTTCCATTAAAATTCTCATACTGCTATTTAAGAAGTGTCTTATGTACTTTCTTTGACTCCTTATTACCTCCAAACCTCTTCTCTATAGTTTCCATCAGAGTCTTGGCACTTTTGTAGGTGTTGAACTTTAGTTGATTTTCATTAGGGAGAGCCATCAACAGAGCACCTTTTGCCTTTAACTCATTCTTCCTTGCTAGCTTCTGTTCTGTAGTAGTAGGAGGTACTGTTGTCTTAACACCATTAACAGTTCTTGTTGGCAAGGGTGAGTCACCATTTAAGATTACTTCCCAAAGAGCATAATCCGTCATTAAGAAGTACTGTTCGATCCTCATCGTCCAAAGCTCAAATTCGTCTGGATTGAGCACTGGAAGTTTTGCAGCAACAACCACTTGTGTAGATACTGACTCCATCTTTTCTTAAAACAAATAGATCTTGTGTGTAGAATGGTTCTTCTTATTCAAAGTTTCTCAAACAAGCTCTAATACCACTTGTTGATCCCACTTGAATAGATCTTGCTTAGCTTGTAAAAGGCTTAGTTGTATTGAATAAATCCAAGATAACTATGGTAGAAACTTTGATTGAATATATCAAAGACTATGCGGAATCTAGTCTATGATACTAAAAAGAATAAGCAATAAAACAGTAATGAACAAGATTGTATAATATAAAACTTTAAGCCTCAATATATTAATACGAACACTCTTGATAGCGTTAGGGTTATACAAAACCTTGAAGCTATATATGACTAAATATGAAGAATGAGATATATAGATTACATGCCTTAGGGTCTCCTTTTATACACTAAGGAACCCTAATGGGCTTACAACGCGTTTTTTACTCATACATATCTTTTCCTAAAATATCTCATACATATATCTTTAGCAGTACTAAAACAGACTAACCGTACTAACTAAGTGTAACAACATAAACTCTTCTAGCAGTAGTAACATTTTGTACTGGCAGTACTAATATTACACTAGCAGTAGTAATGACTTAGAACTTTTTCTTCAATCTTGAGCAGCAGCAGTAACTCCAAACAGCAGTTGTAACTTGAACCAGTAGTAGTAACAGTTAAGAATCATTTTATTCCCAAAATAAAAGATTTGGAGTTGGAGCCAAAGGTCGATGCTATGATGAGGGACTTTTTGTAGTAAGTCCTCAAAACAAGTCCATGCTTCAGATAGAGATTCTTTATGATGTTGTTAGAACATCAGGATATCGTTGCGAAGTTTTGTAGTTCTTCCCGATGGAAAGATTTGAGCAAGGAAACGAGTAGTAAGATCCTCCCATGTAGTGATGGATCCTTTTGGAAGACGTTCAAGCCAATTGCTAGCTTGATTGCGAAGGGAAAATTGAAATAAACGCAGGCGCGTTCTTTCCCTGTTTTTATCATCAAGGTCAAGTGAGTCTACAAGTTTTATGAAATCCTTGAGGTGTTGGTTTGGATCCTCAGACCGAAGTCCATGGAATAAGCATCCGTTTTGAACCAATCGGATGGTGTCAGATCGAAGAGGTACCACGTTGTTCCCTATGGGGAGCTCAATGGTATTCATGTAGCCCTCGTGACTAGGTTTAGAGTAGTCTCTAAGAGTACGGATAGGATGCTCGTCTCCCATAGTAGTTGACGAGAATAGATTACGAAACAGATAACGTAAAGAAAAGATAGACAACGAGAAAGCTAATATGCGGATTAAAATCTTACTTGAAAGGCTTCAAGTGAGTAGAACTAAGTTAAACTATGATCAAAACCTAACTATTCCCCGGCAGCGGCGCCAAAAACTTGATGCGTTTGTCATAGGACTTCTACACAAAGTTGTACAACTTCCTAGGCAGAGCACCTAACCGTTGTAGTAGTAGTATAGGCAAGACTCGGGAGTTGTTATTGTTCTCTAGGGGATTAGGTTTGGAAGGCTTGATCACGGTCTAACAGAATTCTAGGGGTTGAGAGAAGATTACTTTTGTGTTTTTATATTTTTTAGAAAGCAGATAAATCAATGGTTTGAGAGGTTGGTTTGTTTAACTATTAATTAAACTAATATCTATTCTACTGGTGATAACTTTATGATAATTAAATGTAATTACTTAATCATGCATTACTTATCAGATTGCTTCTCCTAATCCTGCTGCCTTGTCACACTTGTGATGATCTGTGTAAGTATTTCCTAGGTCATGAACGGATTACACGAACTCGCCATCTATTTAATATTCTGTTATGGCAACGCACAAGTAAGGTAGTATGAAGACTATTACAAGGCCCCTAAGAGTATATTAAATGCGTGTGAAATATCTTAAGAGGGATCAACCATATAAGGGGGTAAAGTAGTATGAAGACTGTTACCCGATTGTATCCTTTCTACGCACTCGCGTTTCCCTAGACATGTCTGCAACGATACAGACAAAAGCTGGTTTTCTAAAGCCTAACGCGCACATTTATCAACAAGAAGTAACATTAATAGGATCTACAATCTAACTTTCATGCAATCATAAGCAAATACAAAGGAGTGTTTAGCCTCGCATGTTATAACCTTACTTGAATTACAACACAGATCCAAGGTAGTACAATAGGGTTTTGAGGCCCTAAAAATGACCTATAAAGCTGCTACAAAGGCTAGGGTTCGTCTCCCTAAAGTTATACAAAGTTACACACTCAAAACCCTAAAATCGGTTTTGTATATATAGAGATATCGCTGTGACGGTGTCACTTTGTACTCCTGACGCCGTCGCCACGTAGATGGTTCTAGATCCACTTTAATTTGGCCACGTCCTGACGCCATCGCTAAATCTCTGACGCCGTTACCATGAATGTCATGACGCCGTCGCTTTATGGTTGCGACACCGTCTCCAGGCTCTGTGTGAATAATTCTTCATGGTTCTTGGTGTAGAGTCGTAGTCTTGTCTGTTTCTTCTCCAAATGAGCCCAAGTCACGTGTATTTCCTACAAATGCCATCCAAGTGCTAAAAACCTAAAAACAAATGATTAAGCACATAATCTGTGCATATTTGCATGATTTAGGGGGGTTAAATGACCCCGAAATAGTGTTTAAAATAACACCTCATCAAATACCCTACACTTGGGATTTACTTGTCCTCAAGCAAATGAGCTTTTCTACCTAGACAATAACAATATGAGTCTCATTTAACCTACTCTTTAAAAGTATTTTACAACACAACCTTCTAGACCTCGTAATTAAAAGCACGAAAAGTATATACTAGCACCTCACATAAGTGTTTGGGATTCTCTCTTTTTCTCAGGTGTATAATAAATTATAACATAATGAGGAAACGGAAAATCAACACTCGTTACCTGTCATAGCATATAAATTACCATAGGCTTGGTAAAGGATCAAACCTATACTGCTTAGGCGCAAGTATTATTCATTACTATCCAAGAGGTCTTTTAAAAGGGTTGTGGGGTGTAGGTGTAAGATAACATATATGGAAACGAAAACGGATAGGATACATTTGGGTGGTGACTTTTGGTGAATTTAGGGTGAATGGGTTAGCCAATTATTTATACGAATACATGCTGGTTTGGTTGCTAAGCCAAAGACTTGGACAAAATATACAAACTCTACAAAACTTTACACCAATCTCTTTCTTTTTCTTTTCTTGACTCTAATATAAACATAGACATAAGCAAATGGCAACCCGTACATTTTTTTTCACTTATATATATATATATATATATTTGTTGGATTCTTTTCTTTTCTTTTTCTTATTTTTTTCATACACTTTTGCCCTGCCATTGCTTAAACATATAATACATCATGGGGGTTTATTGATACACCCCTACACTTGAACTTTTACATACTCGATTATTTACAATCTAACTAATAACTCGATTTGAGGTGGATTAAAATAACATGGAGCTTATTGAGCTCTATCGGGGGTAATAAATTACGTCATCCCCAATTCTTCATAAGATGAATACTACCATGAATCCTAATCGTCCCAAAATAGTATTTACAAGGATAAGGACTTAGCAAACCATGCACTCAAATAATTAACTTGGGTTAAAACAATGATGTACTATAAGCGAGTACATATAAGGTAGGCTAAGGCGATTTGGGTGTAACGATTGGTTTAAGGGTTGACAATGCTCTTCATTAATAGTCCGGCTTAACCAAAAAATTATGAGAACCATGAAAAAGGATAGGCTCGAAGGGTTGTACTAAGGGTATCCTGCACTAAAAATGAGTGCATGGCAAAGGTATGGGTGATGACATCAAATAACGTTACATTTATACCATCATTTAACCCGAATAGGTTACCTACTTTTATATAATTATTGCAATAATTTGTTCTTAATTGCTTAAAAGTGTTAATTGTAGTAATAAAGGAGTGATTTGTGAAGACATGCTAAAAGGCGCATATTTCGGAGCTAAAACGATGATGTTAGAAGATTGCTTATTTTTGACCAATACGCCATATCCACAAAAAGAGATACGGCGTATCAGCACCAACTCTTCACAAGAAAACGCGTATAAATAATTCCCAATACGGCGTATCACTCTTCTACAATACACCGTATCTAGCTGGATAGACATTCAAAGATACGAAGATAATTATAATTTAGGATTTTTGATTATTTTATTGCTTTATAAAATATGGAGCGCACTCAAGGGAAAATTACCCTAATTAAGCCGTTTAACTTGCATCAATTCGGGTATCTAGGTCTTTTTCAGACACTATAATTGATAGATCAAAAATGAGGTTTTCGGTGTGTAAATTCACTTTTCTCATTACAATAAACTTATAAAAGACCAATTTTTCTTATGAAAGAGACGAAACTAAGGTTCAAGCATCGATCGATCACGATTCAATAGAAGACACCGTGTAATTCCCATACTCTTGTAATCATTTAATTTTTGGTATCGTTCGGTAAAACGTTTAGTTAACTTGGTTATTTGATCACGCTTGTATAATTACAATGGTTATGGGATAATACCCTTGGGTATTAGCCATCTTAATGAAGGTTCAATGTTTGGTTTGGTTTAAAATTGATTTCTTAATTTATCATTGAAAGTTTAATTATGTTTATCACATAATACTTGTCTACGTGTTTGAATATACGACCTATCATTCAACTAGGTCTAGTTACGCCTAACAAGTGAACAAGATACTAGGATAGCTCTCCATATCGTGTTTTATATTAGTGGATCAATAGGATCACAAATAATGTTTTGTCTTTGTCTTTAAATTATGAGCTTAGTTAGACCGGTAGGTGACCCGTAATGTTTCAACAAGTATGTTCTTAATTCATAGATAAAGATTTGAACAGTGAACTATCAGTATATAAAATATCGTCAAACCGTAAGTGGGTAAAGTCCTAATGGGCTAGGGTTTAACAAGATCACCATTGCTTTAATCCCTAGATAGATTATAATTAAACTAAAAGGATGCTTTATGCGGATACGTTAATTGTGACATGATTCAACGTGTCTAGGTCTTAGGATGATGTCCCGCCTAAGTCTTAAGAATGATATGCCGCTTCAAGATAATAAATCATTGCACTAAATAAACAAACCAACATTTAATCGGATTTAATATGGCTAATATAGTTTCCAATCATTTTGCTTGTACCGCTCTTTTATCTTCTGATTGTTTTCTTGCATGTTTATTGTGTTTAGAATTGATTATTGTCACCATAAAGCCTATGTCAGTCTCTCAGGCTGAAAACCCCCCATTATCATTAGAAACGTAAATAGCATAGGTTTAACAAGTAATTAGAATTAACTTAATGAGAGTAATTAAAATACTGATTGAATATAAGGTTAACGACCTCGCTCTTAGTGTTCGACACCCTACTTACTACGAAACTCTACCCGATCAGGTACACTGCTCGTTAAAGTGTTGTTTTAGGATAAGTCGGCTAAATATAAATTTAAAACTTGGTAATCAATAAATTAACCCTACACGACAGCACATCAAGTTTTTGGCGCCGTTGTCGGGGAGTGCGATTGTTTAATTTCTTGTTTTATTGGTATTTTTAGTATAAATTTAGTTTTATTTGTCTATTGTCTGCTGTTATTTATTGAATACGACATTTCGACTGTCTGATATGGTAGCAGTTTTAGTTAGTTTCTAGTTTAGTTTTCTAGAATAGTTTTACTTCGAATTATGTCTTTTTTTAGGTACCGTTTTCGGGGAGCCTCCTTACCCGTTCAATTACCCTACAAGGAGGTTAACAATTGAGGAAATGTTGGCTAAATTCATTGATGAAGGTAAACGTGAACATGAGGAGATGGAGATATTCATTAAAGAATTTAGAACCACCAATGAGCTTTTGTTAAAAACACGAAGTAACTTATTGAGTGAGCTGAAAATCAAGGTAAACGAATTGTCGAAGGTTGTGAATAATGTTTTGATTCCAAAAAACAAAGTCAAAGGAGTGACAACTAGGGGAGGAAAGATGACGTCTGAAGCCACCCGTAGTAAAGAAATTAATGAAACTGGAATCAACAAGAATGAACCTCCCAGATTTGAACAAGATGTGCAGGAAAAGCCACATGATGATGGTGAGAAAAATAAATCTTCAAGTATTCGCGAAAGGACTACTCAACCATTGGTAAAACCACAACAATCATCTATTCCTTTCCCAAACAGGGTTAGAAAAGAAAAAGAAGAAGCACTGCAACAAATTTTTTAGAGAATCTGAAACAACTCAATATTAATATTCTGTTTATCGAAGCCCTAGTGCAAATACCAAAATACGCTAAATATCTGAAGAGTTTACTAACGAATAAATCCAGACTTGAAGAAGCTTGTACGGAGATAATGAACGAAAGTTTCTTAGCTGTCTTGCTTAATGAATTTCCATCAAAAGAAAAAGACCCTAGGAGTTTCAGTACCCCTTTTCAAGTATTTGAGAAGCATAAGGAAGTAGAAGACTTGGCCGCTGATCACTTATCTAGGTTTGAGAATCCGCATATGGAGGTGTTAACTGAAAGGGAAATTGCTGATAAATTCTCCGACGAACATTTGATGGTGCTAAAATCCAAGTTTAAAGACGATGAACCATGGTATGCGGATTTTGTTAATTATATTGTTGGAAAGGTTGTTCCCCCAAATTAGACCTTTGAAAAAAGAAAGAGATTTTTATCGCAAGTCAAGACTTACTTCTGGGAGGAACCTTATGCATTTAAACTGTGCGCGGATAATATAATGAGAAGATGTGTGGCTGGAAGTGAAACCCTCGAAATTCTGGCACATTGTCATTCATGACCTACTGGTGGGCATCATAGTGCTAATGTTATAGCAAAGAAGGTTTACGAGTCCGGATTTTATTAGCCTAGTGTCTTTAAGGATGCTAATGAGTACGTAAGACGATGTGATGCATGTCAAAGATCGAGAAAACTGTCTTCAAGGAACAAAATGCCTCAAAATAACATCCAGGTATGTGAAGTCTTTGATTTTTGGGGATTAGATTTTATGGGACCATTTTCCCAATCTAGAGATAATAAGTACATATTAGTAGCTGTTGATTATGTGTCCAAATGGGTCGAAGCTCAAGCATTACCTACGAATGATGCGCGTGTTGTGGTTAAGTTTTTAAGACAGTTATTTGCTAGGTTTGGAGCTCCTAAAGCTTTGATTAGTGATAGAGGGACACATTTTTGTAATTCTCAGCTTGAAAAGGCTTTACAAAGATATGGTGTGACTCACAAATTATCCACGACATATCACCCTCAATCTAATGGACAAACTAAAGTTACTAACAGGGCTATTAAGCGTATCTTAGAGAGATTAGTGGGGTACAATCCCTAAAGATTGGTCAGAAAAACTTAACGATGCATTATGGGCATTTAGGACGGCCTACAAAACACCCAAAGGATGTACACCTTTCAGACTAGTTTATGGGAAAGCATGCCATTTACCCGTTGAGATCGAGCATAAGGCACATTAGGCATTGAAATAATGTAATATGGATCTAATGCTTGCTAGCGAAAGTCATCTTATGCAGCTTAATAAGTTAGCCGAATTAAGAGATGACGCTTATGAGAATACTAAAATTTACAAAGAACGAAAAAAGAAATGGCATGATTCTAGACTTCATGGTAATAAAGATTTTAAGGTAGGCGACCAAGTGCTACTTTATAATTCTCTTCTAAAGATGTACCCTGGATAACTTAAGTCGAAATGGAGCAGTCCAAACATTGTTAAAACGGTTTATCCGCATGGGGCTATAGAAATCACTGACAGGGACGGGTTTAGCTTCAAGGTCAATGGATAACGATTGAAGAAATATTACAGAGGTAACATTGACAAAGAGGATAATGAGGTTATAGAGTTCGAGAATGGTGTGACGTGAGGCTGAAGGGAGTCTAACTTAAAGACTCTCACAAAAACAAAAGTGCTTCCCGGGAGACAACCCAAAATGTATTTTCAATTTTTTATCGAGTCTGTCTTCCCAGACTGTCTATACGGTGTATCCAAACCTCATGGATACGGCATATTGACCTTCTGGACGTTATCCAGTCGATACAGGTATTAATACGGCGTATTCGACACAGGTATTCGTTAAACGAATACATCGTATTCGACACAGGTATTAATACGGCGTATCCTGGAGTATGGATACGGCGTATAGACTTCCTGTACAGTTTTTAGGATTTTATTTTGAGTCTAACCAGCGAATACACAGAGAAAGAAATTGCACTTGTTTTCTTATGCTTAATACAGGAACCTTTTGAATGAAAATGACGAAGTTGGTGAAGTATCGATCATCTGGAATCCTATATGTGTGTTGTAGTCATGCTGGCATTCAGACGCATTTACAACACACATTCTCATTTATAAACTCAACTTTGAGAATCTACCGAGCAAAATATCAAGGGAGTTTCTCATTTTAATTCTTTTAATTTCTTGTTTTTAATGTTTTATCTATACAACCAGGATGTTGTATAACTCAAGTGGGGGGATGGGAATTAGAATGAATACTTGTCCTATTTTTTACACCAAAATACTTGAATTATGCTTAAATTTAAATTTTTTCAAGCATACTTTTGTAAAATTACTTGTTACATAACCTGCACACAATAACCCTTATTAGATATTATGAGGATTTAACCTTATCCGTTTCCAAATGTTTACCCAAATTCCATAAAATATGAGTGTGCCGGTGATGTAGTAGACTTTTGAACTTGGCTTGGTATATCTATTCGAGACCACAATAATGAGTACTATGGATTTTGATGGAGTAACTTGTTTAAATTGGTAAATTTATAGGATTACACCCAAAAAGCCTATATATGTTGTTTTATTGACTAACTATACTGGTTAGTTAAATCCCTGTATAAACCCTTTGTTTACTTTCATCTTAAGAGTAAGATACCCCTAGAAAAACCCGTAGAGCCAATCCTTTAGGAATTAGACCATCTGTTTGTTTCGTTACACCTTTACACCTTAGTCTACCTTGTTAGATTAAGTATATTTGCAGTTGCTAGTTGCTTAAAGTGTAAAGTATGTATTTTCCGAGTCTTGTGTCAATTTTCTATCTTTGGTACGGTTAGGAAGAAATTTGCACATTGCAAATGGGAATGTATAAAGTAGTAAAAACTCATGTATTTTTATTACCAACACAATTATTGGTATGCCCGAAGTATGAAGAATTATCCAAGGAATTATCTGAAGCTATTATGATCGTAAAGATGATGAAATTACACCGAGTCTCGAAGTTAGAAAAAAATGAAAAAACTAGAAAAATCGCAAAAAAAAGGAAAAAAGTTTGGAGATAATTGTTTCGCAAAAGCAAAGACCGAAGGAATTATATCAAGGATCGATTATTCGTTGATACGTCTTATAAGTCAACGATGTAAAGTTTTGTAAAAAGTGGACGATATCATCACTTATCTTGTAAAGTATGAAAAATTTGGAATGTAAGGGAAGTTGACCGTTATGGGAACACCAACTTAGGTTGTCTTTGTCATACTATGATCGAGGCGTTTGTATATATTTCGAGTCTTTATCATGGAACGGTCGGGGAAAAGTTACTAGCAACTACCTTATTTATTCAAGCTTAATCTATTTGTTTTGTAAATTTTATTTAACAACAATTTTGCTTCCCTTTCCTAGCAATTAACCTTAGGTTTTACTCGAACGAGGTTGAGATTGAGTCATGCATGTCTATTTTGGCGTTACGGCCATGTATGCGTGATTCAACCACCTTGTTGGTTTATTACTTTTAATGAAATTCAGAAGATCCCTACCCTATATCATTCTTCATCCTAAACCTTGGTTAAACTCGAATGAGGATGTGATCGAATTGTACATGTCTATTCTGTCGTTACGGCCATGTATGTATGATTCAACTGCCTTGTTGGTGTGGTACTATCGATGAAAGATTGTTAGAATGATCAACCCTTAGCCTTGTAATAAAAACCCAATTTACCTTTTGACTTGTCTCTCCTTAGCTCTAGTGGTAGAGATGTGTATCCTTGCCAAGCATATGATATGAAGCTAATCACAACCAAGCAAATGAGCATACCAATTAAATGTTACACCCTAGATTAGTTAAGTGGTCTAATTGTTTTCATTTCCATACTTCGTGAGGTGCTTGGTCTTGTACATGTGATTAAAACGAAAGAGGTGCTTAAACGGAAAAATCCTCAACTTCGGTTGGGATACATTTTCAATATAATCTAGAGTCTACTTGAGGACAAGTAGGATTCAAGTGGGGGGATATTTGATGACATCAAATAACGTTACATATTTATCATTATTTATCCTGAATAAGTTACCTACTTTTATATAATTATTGCAAGAATTTGTACTTAATTGCTTAAAAGTGTTATTTGCAGAATAAAGGAATGATCTGTGAAGACATGTTAAAAGGTACATATTTTGGAGCTAAAACGATGATATTTGAAGATTGCTTATTTTTGACCAATATGGCGTATCCACAAAAAGAGATACGGCGTATCAGCGCCAACTCTTCATAAGAAAACGCGTACAAATAATTCCCAATACGACATATCACTCTTCTACAATACACCGTATCCAGCTGGGTAGTCATTCAAAGATACAGAGATAATTATAATTTGGGAATGAATATTTTATTGATTATAAATTGTGACAACCATGATTTGAGCAGGTTAGTCAAACTGTTAGTGTTGACTTGTGAATCTGCTGCAATATATGGTGTATGTGATTATATGTATTTATATGCGTTTATGTGAATTATGTGGGAAATTGGTAGTCAATCTATTGAGTGTGATCATCTCAATGAGATTGGAATGGTGGTGAGATTGGTTAAATTCATTTCGTTCACTTTTGGTGACAAGGAAATGATTTTGTGGTTTAAGCGTTTTAGTGATTTATCGTGTAAGTATTTTTACGTATACGTATTTATGTGTTAGTAAAATTAGGGATGAATAGGCTTTAGTGGTTAGAATAAGAAAGAAATGAAATTTCTATTTTTTTTGGAAAGTTAGGTTTAATGAAAATGAAAAGTTAGTCATTTTAAAAGTCTAGTAAATTGCGTTTACGCAAAAAGGTATACTCAAATAAGCTTAGGTTTTTATAAAAACTTAAGGTAATGTAAATAATTAAGTAATTAATAAATAAATAAATAAAATAAAAAAAAGAAAAGAAAGGGGGAATCGGCCGGTTATAGGGATAAGGGAAAAAAGGAAACAATTTTGATACCAATTAGGACTCTATTAGTATAAATACTAAACAATAATAACCCTAAATCAATTTTTCTCCCCTCCCCTTGAAGAGATCGGTCGAATACTCCAAACCAAGAAGAAGGAAAAAAATTATTTTTCAAGCTAGGTGGTTTTGTGTTCAAGATTTGAAGATTTAAGGTATATACTATAATCCTTTGAAGTTAATTATCATTAAAAACATGTAATAATTATTATGATGGAATTAGGGTTTTATAAAATCTGTAAATTAATGATGTTTAATCATATTGCAATAATTAGGGTTTAATTAGGATCATATGGGTGTATTCGTTAGGGTTTAGATCGCGTTAGAACTTGATTTAGATTAGGGCACAATTTAGGGCTGTGTTGTTTGGATGTTATCTCAATGATGGTTATAAATTTTGTCAAGTTTCCGGTGTCTATGATGTAGCTCAGAGAGTCTAGTTTCCATAACATCCGGCCTTGAAAGTTTTTAAGGTAGGGAAGTCATTCAAATGTTGGTTACGAGAAAAATTGTCAAAGCAGTAAATTCGGGTCAGATTTAGGTCAGATTACGAGGTTTAAAACCCCCAAATAAAATTTGAATTAGGATTAGCCAACCTATAGGAGTTTAGTTCTATGTGTCTATTAAAAATCTCCCAAAGGAGAGCTTCTGATTTGGAGTCTAAGTATGGTTTTTATGTCCAAATTTTTAGTGTGCGGTCAGATCCGAAACTGAGTAGTTAAAAGTTTGATTTTATTTGGGGCACTTAAGAGTGGAAATAAATTAGTGGAAAAATCCTAAAGTTAGTAGACTCATGGTATTGAACATGTGATTTTTGGTAAAATTTATAAAGCTCAGTAGGTATGGTTTAGAAAATGGTAAAGTGATGTTAAAATTCTGCGTTTTTAGGTAAATTGTAAGACTTTGGAAAAGTGTGTAAACATGTTGGTTAAGGTTGGGCATGGTGTCGTAGTGACCCATGAGGATAATTAAACACCTTAGACATCCATAATATGATTGCTACATAGGCATAAGCAATTGGCTTGGTCGCATGTAACACGTGTTTGTTTTGATTGTTTAGATTTGTGCTAGTGTTTGTGGAAGCTGAAAAGCATCAGGTGAGTTTCATAGCCCCTTTTTGCTTATGTTTTTTTAGGGTGAAAATGATGCTATGAGTATTAAATGTTTTAGTTACTGTGATAATGTGTTTTAAATGAGGCATGGGGTATACGAAACTATTGTATGTTATGTGCTACTTGCTAATGTGATATGGATTGTTGTGCTTGAGCGTGACCGTCTTAAGGCATTGGTGGATTATTAATAGTGAGCGTGACCGTCTCATTGCTGTGGATTGTTAGTAGTGAGCATGACCGTCTCATTGCTGTAGATTGTTGATAGTGAGCGTGATTGTCTCATTTTTGTGGATCGTGGGACACGCTCCGTTCCCTTGTTTGTAGATCGTGGGACACGTTCCGTTCCCTTATTTGTGGATCGTGGGACACGTTCTGTTCCCTTGTTTGTGATGTTAAGCGTGACCGTCTCAACATGGTTTGATGTGATTGCATGTTAGCTTGTATGATAGTTCGTTGTATGTCCTGCTATGCTATGTTTTATTTATCACAGTAATTACAAGCGAGTTATTGACGTGTCTTAAACCTATGACTCTCACCAACATTATGTTGACGTTTAAGCATCATTTTCAGGTGAGCATCATAGAAATAAAATAGAGAGAAGTGGCTAGAGAGAGACCTTAGGTTGCATTGCGGAGTTTCTCCCTTAGTTTATGTTTTGCATTGTTTGGATGATTAAATGTTGGGTTATTGATTTGCTTAGGTGTTGAATGTCTCTATATTGGCGAGAATCTCTTTTTCTTCAATATAAGACGCCTTTGAATTTATCGATTTGTTTTGGGTATTTTCATGACACTTTGTGTCTGTGTTTTGTTTATTTCATGCATATTAGTTTCTCTATATAGACACAATTGTGTTGTGATGATATCCATTCTCGTTACGCCTTGCGTTTCCGCCTTGGCGGGGTGTGACAGATTGGTATCAGAGCCTTTGGTTATAGAGAAGTAGGTAGTTGAGCCTAAACTATAACCTAGGGGTCCTTCATGTAGATGCATTTAGGGCTTAAGTGTTTAATGCTATAACTACTATGTTTCCTCTCTATTTTTGCATAGCTTATATATTTTGTATTTTGCTAAGTTGCCATTTTAGTTATTTTGTCTACCATTATTTGATATGATATGTATTACTTTCTTAGTATTTTATCTGTGTTTCCCCCCCTCCCCCTCACCTGTAAGAAGTCTCGTTAGGGAACCATTTTCCCAAATGGACTTAAGCGTTATAAGGAGCCTCTTGTGGAACCGAAGGAGATAGGATAGTTGATCGTTTGTCGAATGCGTGTAATAAGGCTGGACCCGCGAAGTCGGGTGATTCTTGAGGAGGCAAAGTCAAACCCAAGCGAGGCCCAACATAAGTTTATCTCGTCCTTTACCTCATCATGTTGTTACTGATTATTTCTTTCAGATATTTTGTATTTTGGAAGTCGTTGCGAGACTTTCGTTCAATTATGTCGTTTCGATTTCAATTTGATATAAGTAAGTAGTTATTTGATGGAGCATCCTTTATGTGTTAAGTTAGAGTGGTTTAAGAGGTGCAATGTGGTATATGTGCTTATATGTGAATTATGATTGATATGGGTAATCTTGGAAGTAAGTACACGTGTGAAAGGAGGCACTTATAATTATGGTGGCCAACATAATTATAAAGGCATCACACACGTAGACTTGTGACCATGATTGCATTTATTTGTGTTTGGTTGTAAGGTGGTAGTGTAATATGTTTTTTTTATATGTGCATTCATGATAAGGATGGTGGTATGGGTAGAGAATTATTCTCTTACCCTAATTGGAGGATATGTTAAGCTGAGTTGTATAGATAGTAAGTTTCCCTGCTATCTAGTATTTGCGGATACCTAGTATTGCTTTTATAGAGGTTGCTCGTTTGCTCGGTTGTTTGTTCGAACTTCCTAAGTCTAAGCTTAGCATCCCTTCATCGTACCTTGTTAGTAAGGATACCTGATTTTTCCTATTTGATGTCTCGATGTATGTTGGTTGTTCGGAATCTGCTCTTCCGTATGTAGGCGCGTTTTGTTAGTTCTTTCGTTGCATTGAATACTCATTATCAAACGTTTCTTTTAAGCACTAATTGTTCCTAACATATTAGTGTGAATCATTACTCCCTTGGTTGCATATTCCTTGGTTTTCGTAACCCGTTGGCGACATGTTAGTATCGATGCTTTTAGGTTTGTTTTGTCGATCGTTATTTTGGATAAGACCTTACGTTTTCTTTTGAGTACGTAACGTCTTGCATGAGTTTTCTTGTACGAGTTCGTTTGATTTTATTTTGAGTATATGGTTTCTGGCATTTTATTTCGTTTTCAAACAATAGAATTGTGTTAGAGTCTGTAGGGTGTTTTACGATCCCTTTTGGTATTATGGTGTCCTTTGTTTGAGTAACATATTTTATAATTGATGTCTAATTATAAAAATCCTTTGGGAGTATTGTATTGGTGTTTGGAGAAAACTGTGTATAAAACGATCTTTGTAAAATAGATTTTCTTTTATTATAAAAAGTAGGTTTAAAGTGATTCATAGTGGTAAGGTACGATATACCATTAGATAGCCATCTCTAGATTTTTTATGACAACCAGAATGAATTTTTCAAAGATTACATTTAAGACAATTTTATTATTATTTAAAATGATTTTTTTATACTTAAATTGACTTTCTTAATTTAAACTGATTTTTATAAAAACATTATTTAATTTGGTCTTTCGAGTAAAGTCGAAAATTGGTATAAGAATTTCCGTCTTTAGTATTGATTTTTTTATGTGTTCATTTGTCGTGGTACGCTTGTTGGTTTTCTTTCGTTGCGTTTTCACTCGGTGCATATACGTATCCTTTCTTTCAAAGGATTCTTATGTCATTTGATCCACGGCTATTTGCATATGTGGAATCCCCTATATGTATTCTAGCCTTTGACTCGATATTCGTTTGTTATCCTATTTGATTGTTCGTAACCCTTGGAGTTCGTTGATACCGTTGAGTCGTGGAAGCTTTGATGTGATTGTGGGAATGGACCGGTTGTCCAAGAGGAAGTTTGCGAAAGTATGTCATGAGAAGGTGGTTAGGATACCGTTGGAAGGTGATGGGATACTTCGGGTTCATGGTGAACGTACTCAAGGAGTCGTGAAAACCTTAATGAACGCAAAGGTAGATGAACTGAAATTGAGTGATATTTCCGTCGTACGAGATTTTATTGATGTGTTTCCAGAAGACTTGTCAATGACCACCGCAATGACAAGTTGAGTTCCGCATAGATTTAGTTCCTGAAGCGACGTCAGTTGCGAAGTCTCGATATCGTCTAGCACCCTTGGAAATGCAAGAATTGTCTGAACAACTTCGAGAGTTGCAAGACAAGGGTTTCATACGACCTAGTCATTTTCTTTGAGGAGCACCAGTGTCGTTTGTTAAGAAGAGAAGCATGGAGTTCATTTGAGGTTAGTTTTAGAATTATTGAGGAAGGAGAAGTTGTATGCTAAATTCTCCAAGTGTGAATTCTGGCTGCAAGAGGTGCATTTCCTTGGTCACGTGGTCAACCAGAATGGTATACATGTGGATCCGGGAAAGATAGAGGCAGTAAAGAATTGGGAAGCTCCCACTTCGCCGACAGGAGTTCGCTCGTTTTTAGGATTGGCAGGTTACTAGCGGCGTTTTATCGCTAACTTCTCCTGGATTGCAAAACCACTTACTCTGTTAACTCAGAAAAACAAGAAGTATGTGTGGGGTGTGTGATTGTAGAGATTCACACTATAAATATATATAATAAAATATACAATATATATATAAGTCTAAAAATCAACAAGAGCAATGATACCGAGAAGTAGTATAGAATTTTCCCGGGTCGTTT
>BQNB010066784.1:0-13208 GCA_026074375.1 Tanacetum coccineum | reverse complement strand
GGCTTGAGCCCGACAACTAGGCCCAACTAGCTTAACTAAATTCCCGTAAACTACGTTTTACTTATACAAGGCTCAGGAAAATTTAATGACCATCACTTTAATAAATATACGGCTAACAATATCTCATGACATCTTTGACTTCACGTTACCATGTTTTACATGTTTATTTCCTATTCCTTCATGATGTATTCTCCAGGTTTCCTCATGACACTCATGATCTTTCCGCTGCTTTATACTTATTATCCAGGATTCATACTTATTACTTACATTGTTATTATATCCGTTCACTGAGCGTTATGCTCAGCCGTATTTCTTTCTCTTTCTTATACGGCAGGTATCTAAAGGGAGATTGGGCTTGAGAGAGTGTGTGCTTAGGAAGTGACCCATTTAGCTTCCTTTCTTTTTATCGCAGACACTTTGATGTGCTATACTATCTTGGACACATGTTTTAGTCCTTTAGACTTCTTTTACGTTATTCATGTTGATCTCATAATCGGGAGCCGATGTTTGATTCCGGCTTTCCACCTTGTTCTATGTTATCATTTATGACTTTATGCCTTTATTATGCTTTGATATGACACCATGATTATGACGTTTCGGCCTACTCTCCGGAGCGGGTTTGGGTCGTTACAAAGCTACATATTCGTAATTCATTAGCCATATTCATAGGTATATTAACTTGTCAAAACCACACGTCATACATTCTCACACATTGTAATTCACTAGCCATATTCATAGGTATTTTTATAATATGTGCAATAAGAGAGCATCACGACCGCGCTTATGAGTGTCACATCAGCATCATCTCAGTTTTCTCTCTATACAACTTTTTTCATAACTAAACTAGTATTTTTTTGAACTGCGAATTTATTAGAAACTAGCAAGGAGCTAGAAAAGAATTACAAACAAAGGGTACAAGGACTTTTCATCTAAGTAACCCAATTTAGTTTAGAATTACAACGATTAGAACACCAATTAAAATAAATTTAAACCAAGTCATCAAAAAGAAGCTCCCTATGCGGATTTGTAGCACCAAAAAGCAACTGATTCCTGAAGCGCCAGATTAACCACCACTTCACATAACAAACACCTTCCAAGATCTCTTTCAGCCGCTTAGAAAGCCGAGAGGAATTAAGCCATAACATCCAATCATCATAAGAGGCTAAATCAATGTCCTCGAGCTCCCATCAACGCATAAGTTTCCTCCATAAATGATGACCTATTTGACATGAAAAGAAAATATGGGAACCGAATTCGACAAAGACATGACAAAGAGGGCAAACAATAGTCTAAATATCAATACCTTTAAGGGAAAGATTCAACCGAGTAGGCAGCTTATCCAAACGAACTCTCCAAGAAAACACATTAATCTTAATAGGCATGACTTTAACCCACCTTGTGGCGACTTCTTCCTTTGGAAGAATCGAGTCATCAATAAGCTGACGAACATATTTAACAAAAAACTCACCTGTAGCTTATAACGACCAAACCCAACGGTCAGGGATATTTGTCAATATTAGACCATCCATGCAGGATAAAAGAAAACTGAGTTGTTCCTCCTCAGCACCACCTCTAGGAGGACAACGAAAAGTATCAACTAT
The DNA here is from genome assembly GCA_026074375.1 of Tanacetum coccineum. Classification (NCBI taxonomy): domain Eukaryota; kingdom Viridiplantae; phylum Streptophyta; class Magnoliopsida; order Asterales; family Asteraceae; genus Tanacetum; species Tanacetum coccineum. The sequence goes on along the minus strand of BQNB010066784.1, from coordinate 11,607 downwards.
GGAAGCACGATTAATTTTTTCGACAATTGTTATTTGTTTGTAGTTATCCAAAGCATAAAGTCTTAGGAATTTATGCTTTAACGCCAAATCTATAACCAAGGATCCTCCCAAAACAAGGTGTTTAACCTGTTGTCCACCTTTGTGCGAATTAAATCTAAAAGATTAATGCCTTTTGTGCGAAGAACAGTAACCTCACGAATAATGTCCAAACAAGGAGAGCATTTAGACAAAGAACTTGGGGAATTAAGAGCACCGTCTTCATAATAAATAGATTTTATGAATCTCGTCCACAGACAAGAACCATGAAAAAAAAATCGTCAAACCCATTTAAAGAGAAGAGCTCGATTAAGAGCATAGAAACTAGAAACTTCGAGACCACCGTATTTATTGGAAGCTAAGACCTTATTCCAACTAACCCAAGCCATTTTTCTTTCCGACCCGTCCACTCCGTTAAAAAAGTTTCTTCTAATCGAAGGAACTTTAAAGATAGACATATGGTATAAAGGAATGGATGTTAGAACCGATTTAATTAAAGTAAGTTTACTAACTATTGAAAGGGTTTTAAGCTTCCATTTAGATAAGCGAGAGGACACTTTAGCAACCACATCATCCCAAGATTTTATTTTAGATATCGCACCTCCAACCTTAACTCCAAGATAAACAAAAGGAGTGGTAAAAATTAAACAACCCGTAGTTGTGCCTGCTGCGTCGACTTCTTCTGGACGAGTGCCAATTCTCATAAGTTTACTTTTATGAAAGTTTATTTTTAGACCCAAAGCCAAGTGGAAACACTTCAAGACATTAACACTTGTGTGTATATTCAAGAAGTCTCATTTACCAACGAAGATAACATCATTCGTAAAGAAAATGTGAGAAAGTGTCAACGAGCTATCAATAGGAATACCTAAGAACAGACATGCATTCGTAACTTTAGAAAAAGACAAATGCAAACTTTCCATTATCAAGATAAATAAAAAGGGAGATAAATGATCCCCTTGTTTCAAACCCTTGTGAAATTAGAATTCTGATGTAGGGCTTCCATTGACGAGAACCGATCCCATGGTGGAGTTGAGACAACCATTTATCCAACCACGCCACTTATCACCAAAACCAAACATCTTCAAAATATCTTGTAAGTAATCCCACCGTATAGAGTCGAATGCCTTTTCGAAATCGACTTTAAAGACCATAGCTTTAAACTTCTTATGCTTGCACCACGAAAGAAGTTCATTAAGAATAAATGGACCGCCAAGAGTTTGGCGGTTGGAAACTGATGTGTGCTTAAATACACATCATTTATACCCCAGAAAACACTAATAAATGGACTAATAACCATGAAATATGCTTAATATTATTGCAAATATGTTTGTATTATGTTATTATGTCTTGCAGGTACAAAGGATTGAAAACTAAGCAAAAACGATGACTTTCGGATAAGATTCGCCGATGTTTGCGCGTTTTTCATGATCAAGACGAAGTTAAAAAAATTCCCCGAGCATGCCATTGGAAAGAGCACGAAAATTCGAGTCCGACGGTACTTTCATCTCTTATTGGGCCGGCCCGACACCCTTTATATGGGTCGGACCGACTCATTATTATTATCAAACCCAAGACCAAGAGTATTACTAGGCCCAACAAATACAAAAGTAATCCCAACCTAATACTTCATGTAGTGGATTCGGCCCAGTTGCAATTCTTATTCGGTCCAGGAAACAATGATAATGTGAAGCCCACTTCTGCTATGAATAAAAAGGAGACGCATCATCAGATCTGGGATATATCATATTTCATCTCAGCGTTTCTTTCATTTTTTTGGTAGATTAGGAGTAGAGGTAAAGTAGTTTTAGGAGTAGATTATATTATTTTTCTTATGTACTCTTTCATTCCGCATATTTGAAATAGTTTGGATTTAAATTGTTATGATCCGTTCGATCTATTGAAGTATGTTTTCGGTTGATTTGTTGATTGATGTATCGAAGGTTTTGAAGTAGTTCCCAGGTTTAGTATTAATTTTGATTGCTTCCTCGTTTTTGTTTCAAAGCAGAGATGGATAGTTTGGTTAGCTTATTTCTGATCCGATTTTGGTTTAGTCTTTCTCGGCTTATTTACTCGTCTATTTTAGTTTTGGTTAAGCTTATTTAGATTAGTTGTGGATTGCACTTATTTCGGCTTAATTAGTTTAATAGACGTCATATGGATTTGATCTTGCAATCCCGAGTAGATAGGGATTGGAATAGAGGATTTTGTTTTGGTTTGGATAGTCTTTTATCTCTTAGTACATTCGGATCAGATTTTGTTCTAGGTAGCTTATTGTTGGTTTATTATTCGTTTGACCCATTGTTTGGCTTATTGTTTGATGAAATCTTCTACACATGAGGCGAGGAGCTTAAGGATTGTATAAGCTACTTTATTTTCTAAGTTTAGAGCTTAGTTAGATTTTACTAGCTTATTAGAGAATAAAGTTTAAATACTTTATCATCTATTAAGTAAATAAAGTCTAAATAAGAAGTAAACTTGGAATTTAACTTAGTTTATGTCATCGGGTGGTTTTATTCGTTTCAGTTTTGTCATTCGGGTTCTGCTTTCCTTTTCTTTTTTCAATAATTGGTAGTTTTAGCTTATTATGTCTATTATTGCTTATTTGTTTATTAGTATGAGTAGTGAGTAGTTTCTATATATGCTTGTTAAGTGAATAAGTATTTGGTGAATTAAGTGTGATAACTAAAAAGGGAATATTAATTAGTGATTTTCGGATTACTTAGATTAGTGTTTTGGTTATTCGAGCGGGCAAAAGTCATAAGAATAATTAGGCATTGATTTAATAATTGATATCTTGATAAAAAATTATTTTCAATAAAAACCAACGTTGTGAGAAGATAATTATTTTGACGTATATTGATTCATTAATAAGAACTTTAAATTCACACTTAAGGATCTAAATACTTTACTTAGCAAGCATATCCTTATATATATATATATATATATATTTATATATATATATAAATACTGTAAAACCTAAAAATTTCAACAAATGTGAAATTACCAAAATACCCCTAATGCAAGAAAATCTATAAAAGCTTAAATAAATTTCAGTTTAATTACAGAAATTATGAAAATACAATATTTAGCAATTATGAAAATTTTGTAAAGTTAAAAATACTTCATGTTATATAATGAAATTAATTAAAATTATATATACATATGTATATATGCCGAAATTATGTATAATAATTTAATTATACATTAGTAATAATATACAATAATTAAAGATAAATATAAAATAATTATGGAAATAATGAAATCTGATTTTGAACCTATTTGAAAGCCATATAACTCGGCCAAATCATTTTATGTATATCTCTTTTCATTTTTCATTTGTAAAATCTTAAATCAAAAACAAACCGAAACCCTAAATAATAAAAGAGGAGCCATACGAATTTTCCAAGGCTTGTGCGATTTTTCTAAGATCAATTGAAGGCTAAGGAGTGTGGGAAAAATAGTGGGAAGCTTGGGAAGTGCTTGATTCGATTTTTGGTATTGCTTTGGGTTCGAAAAGCTATACCGGGTTCATAAATTCATAAAATCACTAAGGATCATCCAAGGTATTTTTACAACTCACTTTTCATCCTATAAGTTCGATCTATGCATAAGAAAAATGTTCATGCATTTTATTTTGATTTTATAAATCAAATCATATTCGAAACCCTAATTTTTAGTTAATTATGAAATCGGCTTAAAAACTATTTGTACATCCGATTTTATATTTTTCTAGGGTTTCTTATATCTCATATAACTCAGATAAAATGTTGGAAAAATTTAGAAATGATTCGAATAATTATTGGAGATTTATTTGTGTTTACCGATTTCGAAAATAAAGAGAAAAGGAAGAAATAATTGAAAAACGAATTAGGGTTGGGGTTTTTATATTTTTCCCAGGTCCAATACATGCTAATGAATGTATAAAAATTGTGTAATTATTGGGGAAAAATTCAATTAGGGTTTTAGTGATTTAATTGTTACCCGATTTGCTAATTAAAAGTATAAGGACTTGTTTTGTAATTTCTGAAACTATGGGGTCTGTTTTAGGCATGTTATTATATTTGTTATGACCTGAGAAAAATAAGTTGGGGGGTAGAAAATGTCATTTTGATATTATTTATGTAAACCTTACTATTTATAGAAACCTGCTATTTATAGAAACATGCTATTTATGGAAACTTACTATATATAGAAACCTGCTATTTTTGGAAAGTCTATTTTTAGAAAGTCTATTTTTGGAAAGTTTAATTATGGAAACTTATTAAATCAGGAAAGTTATCATTTATGGAAAGTTAATTAAGGAAAGTCTATTTTTGGAAACTTACTATAATTAGAAGCTGCTATTTTTGGAAAGTACCCAATATAACAAGAATACTAATCAATGATACATACTAATCATGGAATATGTTAATCATGGAACGTACTAATCAAGGAATTATGATAATTAATAGATAGTTTCTAAAAATAGAAAGTTACTAAAAATAGAAAGTTACTAAAAATAGAAAGTTAAAAAAAAATGGAAAGTAACCTTAATCATGAACAAGTAACTTATATATGTCCTTTAACATGTAGATCGCATTAAGCAGGAGTAGCTTCCATCTTCTTATCCATCTCTTTCCGTTACTGCTGGACATAAGGTACGGATATTCCGTCCTTTCAGTAAGGACATTCTTTCTTTTCATGATTCATCCCCAGAACTGCTATGCTTCCCCATTTTTATGTCTTTTGCCATGATCCTTTACATGTTTGATTTCAAGACTTATTCTATTGCCCGAGCTATATATACGCATGACCATGATTTACATGACTTACCACCTAGTCATGGAGGTACCATGACCGTGACACATGAGGCACCTGTGTCACGACTCTTTCGCGTTGAGAGTGATTTCACGCGGCGTCCCTTTTCATGTTACCAGATTATATTTCATGTTTGGCCATTATTATTCAGGGGCGTATGGGTGCATCCTAGTTTACATGTTTACACGTTCATGGTGATTGGTTGGTGTGTGCTCTACATCCCATCACATTGGAGCTGATCCCTCCACCCATATTATTATAAGAGGTCACCCCTCTATTACATGTTGAGGCAGCCCCTCTATTATATGCATGTATTCACGACATTATTATTATGACATGTATGATTATATGAGCTCGTGGGCATTCCTTATTATTTATGTTTATACTATCCATGATATCTCATGACATCTTTGACTTCACGTTACCATGTTTTACATGTTTATTTCCTATTCCTTCATGATGTATTCTCCAGGTTTCCTCATGACACTCATGATCTTTCCGCTGCTTTATACTTATTATCCAGGATTCATACTTATTACTTACATTGTTATTATATCCGTTCACTGAGCGTTATGCTTAGCCGTATTTCTTTCTCTTTCTTATACGGCAGGTATCTAGAGGGAGATTGGGCATGAGAGAGTGTGGGCTTAGGAAGTGACCTATTTAGCTTCCTTTCTTTATATCGCAGACATTTTGATGTGCTAGACTATCTTGGACACATGTTTCGTCCTTTAGACTTCTTTTACGTTATTCATGTTGATCTCATAATTAGGAGCCGATGTTTGATTCTGGCTTTCCACCTTGTCCTATGTTATCATTTATGACTTTATGCCTTTATTATGCTTTGATATGACACCATGATTATGACGTTTCGGCCTCCTTTCCGGAGTGGGTCGTTACATTAACCCTTTTGGGTCAAACGAATTTTGGAGAGAAGGTGAAAAGGAGGACCAAAATTAATAAAACCTAGTTAGGGTTTAATTAAACCATCTGTGGAGATCAAGGAGAGAACTAGCAGCTTTTGTAGAGTGTTAGGATTTTTCCTAGGTCTGGTTATGAGCTAGGGGTATTGGCTTTTATAGCCTTTAAGCCCTAGATGTAGTTTAACTAGGAAACTACTTTCCTAACCTTATCATAACACTTCTTCACTCCTTATCTCCAAGATTCAATGAACTTAGACATTCTCTAGAACATTCATTATGGCTGGCTATCATAAGGCTACCATGTGGTTCATATCTAGTCGATTTCAGTCCTTCGGTTTATGATAACATTAAATAACATCACTTTATTACATCATTTATCCCATCTATTTTGCTGACTTTTATATAATTATTGCATTGTTTGGTACTTAATTGCTTTAAAGTTGATAAATACAGTAATTCAGGAGTGTTTTGTGAAGACATGCTAAAAGGCGCACAATCTAGAGCTAAAACAAACACATTTGAAGATTTCTAAAAATTCATCAATACGCCGTATCCAACTAAGAAGATATAGCGTATCAGCGCCAAGCTTCATAAGAAAACGCGTTTAGACAATTCCCAATACGGCGTATCCATGACTCCTTCATACGTCGTATCCTTGAAGATAACTATTCGAAGATACAGTAAATCAAGTAATTTGGGAAAGAAATCAAAGAGTTATTACAACGTAGCGCGCACTCCAAGGGATCCAGCTCGATACGCCGTATCGACCCATCTGGATATGGCGTATCGAGGGTTTTTCAGCAACTATAAATAGAAGACTCAAAAACGAGTTTTTAGTGTGCAATATCATATTCTCTATATACTATACATCTGAAGTTTAAATTCTCAAGCCATAAAGAGCAGCAAGGTCGAGAATCATTCCTAATTCCATAGAAGGCATCGTGTAATTTTTACTTTCTTAATCATTCGGTTTTTAATTGTTTGTTTATGTTTGTAATGATGACGATGATTGTGGGCTAATACCCTTAGGTATTAGCCATGTTAATGAATATTATAATGTTTGGTTTGATTTAATCTGACTTGCTTAATTTATCATTGTTATTTAATTATGTTTATCGCGTTATACTTGTTTATGTGCTTGTACATGCGACCTATCATTCAACTGGGTCTAGTGAGACTTAACCACTAATCTAGATGCCGTGATAGCTCTTCATGTTGTGCTTTGTATGCCCGGACCAATAGGATTACAAATAACACCTTACCATTACTCTTTGATTATGAGCTTAGTTGGACCGGCAGTGTAACACCCCCAAAATGGGTCGCAGCGGAATAAGGATCCGGGGCATGTTACTTCAAGATCAACAGCACAAGATATATATAAGAACGACACAAAAGTCGTTTAAACTGATACATTGGATTTAACTGAAAGATATATTACAAAAGCTTATAGCTTTACTTGTTCTTTGTTTCATATTACAAAAGACAACATATATTTCCCAAAACATGATACACATAAGTCTTTAACTGTACAATCCAAAACATTATCCAATGCATCCTTGGCATCTCGTGCCTAATGACCTCCTGAAAACATTGCTTTAAACGTCAACAAAATTGTTGGTGAATTCATAGGTTTATGTATTTAAATTATGCAGGACCGCAAGACTTTCACGTGATGTTACAACAGATGCCAACAATCACAAAACCAGATTACTGTTGCGCTAAGCTCATGACACCGAAGTCAACCATTATTTGCTATTATAGAGTTATTTTGCCCGACAGATGTTGTAACCCGCAATACATCCAAGTCGGACATGGGTCAACGTTCGTAACATGTGAATAGCTAATCACCCAACGGGTGGTTAATTCCAATTGATTTATTTATCTCATTTCGCGCTAACATAATGTAATTAGAAACTCATCTATGCAATTGGCAGTTCTTGATAAAGGGCTCAGGGGGGTTATTGCTACTTAGGCAAAACATAATCAATTATACTTTCAACACTGCGTCCAATTTATAAAACAAAGCATGTTTCTCAACCCCAAATAATAATAAATAGTAAAACTGTAAAAAGTGGGCTATGAACTCACCGTGTGTACAGATAGCTCAATTTATCTCAGATAAACGTCACACAAGACGATTAATGCAACCTATTTAAATTAAGGCTGTATAAGTACTGGTACTTTAATTAACATCGAATATAATCATATAGTTGTGACATCATAATATCGTTCGGGACTTTCTATAAATAAGAGGTCATGACATGAGTACGGGAGTTTAGGGACACTTTAAATCGTAAATCCTAACAAATCATCGTTACGCCATCCGAAGAGGGACTCATTATGAAAATCCCTAGTAATATAGCACTTTGATAACCATCAATTATTCTATATAGCATAATCACCGACTAACTTTTTTGTAAAATAGTATTATAAAGTGAAAACGTTTAATAAATATACTTTCGTAAAAATGGACTAACTTGTCGTTTTAAGCACGTATTTTTGCTCTGCGTTTCTTCGTCCACGTCTTCGTAGTAAGATGTGCGATCAAAAATATTACATTTTAAAGTTTTAAAAAATTTCTGTGATGGAATATAAAATTACTGTCATGAAAGCTCATTTGTCGTTTTAGGTTTTAATTAGCGTATAAGTGTATTTCGCGATAACTTATTGTTTTAACTCCGATTTAGTGATTCCTTCGTGTTCTTCACGTTATTATATGATCTTTATAAATTCTCACAAATTTATCCATGATTGAATAGTGATTTTTACTGTTCATAGTTTATAAAATTACTTTTATAAACTTTAATTATCGAAAACGTCGTAGTTTATTCGTTATAGTTCCGTTTTTAACGATTCTTGCGTGTACGATCTCGTAATCAAAAGTTATATCATATTTTAGAGGTTTTAAAAGTAAAAGTTGCTGTAATGAATAGTAACTTTTTATAAAAATAGTTTTATAAAGTTTTTATAGTCGTAAACTCGTTTTTAACGTATCTTTTTCGTTATAGATCGGTTTTTCAAGTTTCTTATCATTATGGAATCGTCATGAGGCGTATTATTTTTATAAAATATCATAACCTACTGTCCAAAATTCGAATTTGGACAGCCCCTATGTATTTCATGTTTGTTTCTTTATAAAACCTTGTTTTATGTACTTATTAAGTTAGTAGTTTATTATAAAAACTCTTATAACCATATTTTACATATGTGGTACTTATAATAAAGTCTAATATCATCCCTAGTCCATATAATTTCATTGTAACAAGTTCAACCCTTTTACTTTCATTATTTTCACATGTGAAGTTTAAGAAAACTTATAAAACCCTAATTAGCTTTAAACATGTTTATACTTAAACTATAAGTTAACATACTTTTATATTTACTTTTCCATGATATTTATAACATTAGGACATGAGAATAAGTGTATAAATTGATAAACTCAAATAAAAATCCATTTTATACATTTAAAAGTCATTAGTGGTGATTATGGCTATATTTAACATGTAATACATAAAATCATAAGAAAGAAAAGTATAAAGGATTTAAGAAAACCTTAGTAATGATGTAAGAGATGTGAAATAAGTTCTAAACCCGTGTTTAGATTCAAAAATAAAGCTTCCAAGCTTATAACCCAAGATTAGGTTTTCAAAACCCTAATCCTTCCTTTTTCTTCTTATTTCTTGAAAATGAAGAACCAATGCTTCCCAACACCTTAGAGTACCTTAAGTATGTTGTGTAAAGGGTTGTATGATCTTACAAAATCAAGTTATGGATTTTGTTTTATGGCTTAAGTGTGCCGTGGGATATGGTGCATAAAAGAGAGAAAGAAATGAAGTTTTTTGCTAAGTATAGAAGTTGTAAACATTAGCCATGCATGCATGCTTATTTATAGTATAAATATCTACTTAACCAAACCCTAGTTACTTTCTAACCTTAGTTAAGTTAAGCATGACAAGTTGGAAAAATGTGTAAGAGTTTACTTTATGTTAATATCTAGATATTATGAAAATGATGACTCTTGGTCCAATCTCAAAAATTTCGGCATTTTGTATATATATATGATGTTATATTTAATATTTTGAGTATTGGGTATAATCGTGGGTATTTGTTTAGGCGTAGTTAGGTTTTAGAACTTCCGGGTATGCCTAAACGTATTTTATTATGAAACGTAAGCAATTTACGTAGCCAATAAAAATAAGATGAACAAAGTTATTTATTATCCTCATAATAATCATATAACACTTGCTTGATGTAAACATTTAATGGTTTAACGCCCGTTTACATTGTATGATCATTTTCAGTTTACGCGATTTAACTTAAAGTTTACGGTTTAAGAGTAAACGCGTAAAACCCTAAAAATAAATTATGAATTTCTTAATGTCATACAATGACCTAAAATACGAGGTGTTATAGGCAGGCCACCCGATAATTATTCAATTAGTATTGTTCTTAATTGATTGGTAATTGGTTTTTAGTGGTGGACTACCGGCGTGCAAAACAACATCAAGCAATAAGTGGGTAAAGTCTTGATAGGCTAGGGTATTAACAGGATCACCACTGCTTTAATTCCCTATGATAGATTATAATTGAATTTATGGATGCTTTATGCGGATGCGTTAATCGTGACAGGATTGTTCGTATCTAAGTCTTAGGAAGTAGAACTGCCTAAGTCTTAAGGATGATATGCCGCCTCGAAATAAGCAGCCATTGCACTAATTAATCAAACCAGCATTTAATTGGATTTAACATGGTTAATACAATTTTCTATTATTTCGTTTGTGCCGCTCTTTTGTCTTGTGTAAATTGCTTTAGTGTGTATTGTGCTTAGAATTGATATTTGTCACCATAAACCCGTGCCAGTCTCTCAGGCTAAAAACCCCCCATCTTATTAGAAAATGTATATAGCATAGTTTTAACAAATAGATAGATTGATTAAAATACTGATAGAATTTAGGATTAATGTTCCACTCTTAGTGTTCGACACCCTACTTACCGCAAACTCCATCTTGACCGGGTACACTGTTCGTAAAAGTTTTATTTTAGGTTTGTCGGCTAAATATAAATTTAAAACTTGATAATCAAATAATTGACCCTACACGACAGCACATCAGGTTTTTAGCGTCGTTGCTGGGGAGTGAATTAATTAAACCTTATTCTTATTAGTATTTCTAACCTCTAATTAATTAGATTAGTGTAATCATTTAACCATAAACTTATTAGTTTAGTGTAATTTAAATCATTTAAATTCTGTTTGTATTTATCCGCATTTAATTTGTTTGCTTAAATTCCCGCATTTAATTGTTTTTAAATAGTATTTTGTTCTGACTAATCACCTAATACGACGTATCCACCAATTGGATATGACGTATCAAACCTTCTCATCAGGACAGCGTATTGAGTTTTATTGTCTAAACGGCGTATCTATTTCACGACAATACGGCGTATTCATTAATCTTTATACGGCGTACTGACATTCAACAGACCTATATGGCGTATTCGCATTAACCGGATACGGCGTATATGTCAATTGATACAATAGCAATTCAATAATCCTTATAATTTCCTATAGCCTACTAACAATTTTCGCCATTTTTGAGAAAGTGGTGATTGCTAGCTGCAACTCAGGATGATACCAAGCTGTGATGGAACAAGGAATAAGAATGAAGAGCATACTAACCCAAGAATTATCACAACTTCTAAACTAAAAATCAGTGATAAATTCTTGAAAATATTACAGGATAACTGGTTGGTGCATGTTTACACTATATATATATATATATAATATAATAAAATATAAAATATCTATATAAGTCTAAAAATCAACAAGAGCAATGATACCGAGAAGTAG
>BQNB010066783.1:0-34435 GCA_026074375.1 Tanacetum coccineum | reverse complement strand
CGCAGCAGCGAACACCCCTTTTGGGCGTGTATACTAGCCGAAATAAAAAGAACAAAAACCATACTAAATCAATCAAAAACGAAGCAAATTAAATCAAACATAACCACTGATTCGTAAAAAACCAACACACGTAATGATAAAATATAATATGATGGAAAATTACCAAATTACCCTTGAGGACAAAGGTAAAAAAGAAAATCTTCACAAATATATATAATATAATACGTATATTAACCGGGAAGTATGATTCCCGGGTCGTTATTCCCCAACGATTTGTGAAATTGAAACCACGTTTGTTGTTAGGACAATGATTTGAATTGGAAAACAAAGATTGATTTGATTATCTACTTCTACAAATTAAAATAAGCAAATGATAACAATTAAGCACGAAAACAAATAACGGGAAATTAAACTTTAACTAAAAACGCAAAACGGGAACCCTAAATGGCAATTAAAAACCCTAAATTTCCAAATTTAAACCTAAAATGAAATTTTCTTTTTAAATAGACTCTAATTGACTAAAAAGTAAGTTTAAAGAAAACTAGAACAAAAACGGAGTTGAAATGAGCTTAAAAACACGAAAAATGTAAACGAGAACGAATCCCGTTCTTTAAAAAATGGAATTTTGCAAATTAAACCCAACGAAAGCAAAACTAATTTTTCTAGAAACTTTACGATAAAAAGAAATTTTCTAAAAAAGATTTATATTTTTTTGATTATTTTTCTATTTTTTATTATGTTTTAAATTTTTAACAAAATTAAATGTTTAAAAATACTAAACTAATTATAAAAATTCTATAAAAAATACAGAAAATAGCTTGAACTAAATAGAACCTAGGAAAAATAAGCTTGATTACATAGCTTATCGAATAAGCAGTGTAATAAGCTTAAAACAACTTATAAGCTAAAAGGAAAAAAACGTGTACTAATAATAAACTTTGCAAATGTATAATAAAAAAGTCCCCAGAGCGCGTTGGTAGTGAGGTGTGTGTTGTGTTGTTAAAAGGGAAGAGGGGGTTGAGGTCGGGGGGTTCGAGTCTTGCTCACCCCCGATTTTCACCTTCCCCTTTTTTTTATTTTTGAAAACTTATAAAAGCAAAGTTGTAGAAAACCTAAAAATAAGCACTTTTAATAAAAGAAACTTTTTATGAAAAGCACTAAATAAGCTGTAAATTGCTTAAAGAAATGACAGAAACTACTTAACTACTTTTTTTGGCTTTTTATAGAATTTTAGAACTTCACAAGCTGAAATAAGCTAAAACTTAAGAACAAAAAGCACTTCTAAGACTAAAGTTAACCTAATAAGCTACTAAAGAATAACTAATAAGCCTGAAATATCCAAATAAGCTCAAACAGTACTAACTTAGTGTTAGTACTGCTAAGCTTTTACTTAAAGCTCAACTAAACTACTAAAAGCTAGACAAGCTCTTGGGAAAAGCTTACACTGAGCTTATCTACTCTTCTTAACCTAATAAGCCCATTTAAACCACAATAAGCTAAAAGGAATCAGCTTAAAAGCTCAATAAAGCAAAAACAGATATCAAGGACAAGGATATGAATTTTTTTCCTAAACTCCCAACTATAAGCTCATAATAAGCTGTGTCAACGGAGTCTTATAGCTTTTTATGTAGGCAACAGCTAATTATATATATTACAAATATTAAATTTTGTAATCCTATAACGAAAAAGTTCCCAGGGCAAGATGGTAGTGGTGTGTGGTGTTGTGCACTTATAAGGGTTGAGGGTGTTGAGGTCGGGGGTTCGAGCCTTGCTCACCCCCGATTTCCACCTTCCCCTTTTTTTTGAAAACTTATAAAAGCAAAGTTGTAAATAAGCATTTTTAATAAAAGAAACTTTTTATGAAAAGCACTAAATAAGCTGTAAATTGCTTAAATAAATGACAGAAACTACTTAACTACTTTTTTTGGCTTTTTCTAGAATTTTAGAACTTCACAAGCTGAAATAAGCTGAAACCTAAGAACAAAAAGCACTTCTAAGACTAAAGTTAACCTAATAAGCTACTAGAGAATAACTAATAAGCCTGAAATCTCCAAATAAGCTCAAATAGTACTAACTTAGTGTTAGTACTGCTAAGATTTTACTTAAAGCTCAACTAAACTACTAAAAGCTATACAAGCTTTTGGGAAAAGCTTACACTGAGCTTATCTACTCTTCTTAACCTAATAAGCCCCTTTAAACCACAATAAGCTAAAAGGAATCAGCTTAAAATCTTAATAAAGAAAAATCAGATATCAAGGACAATGATATTAAATTTTTTCCTAAACTCCCAACTATAAGCTCACAATAAGTTATGTCAATGGATCCTTACAGCTTTTTATGTAGGCAATAGCTAATTAATGACCAACTAAGAGCTCAAAACAACTTTTGAAATTTATTTTGAAATTCGGCTTAAGCTAAAAAATTACTTAAGAAAAAGCTAATTTGAACTGAAAACTCACTTTTGCTTTTGCAAAGTACATCTGAAGTAGAAACTTTAACCTTATTTTAAGATAAGCTATTGGATCCTTATGACATTATAACCTGAAAACAGATTTAGTTTTGACACTAGAGAACACAAATTAAGACTCAAAAAGTATTTTGAAAGGTAAATAAGCTATGAAAATAAGCTATCAAAGTGACAGCTTAACAAAATAAATTTTTTTGTTTTGGTTTTCTTTCTTTGGTTTTGACACTGAAATTGAAAATTAAGGCTTAAATCCTACTGACACTAATTTGAAATGCACTAACAACTGAATTAGGACTTAAATGAACAACTAGAAACAGCAGCTTATCCAAATCAGCTTTATTTAATAAACACTCCAAGGACAGTTAAGAACTAAGAGTAAGCTGATAAGCTCAAACTACTTATGATTGCATTAAAAACTGGATTTAACTTGATTAAAACTACTTCTACACTAAGTTAAAGTTAAATCAATTTGGCTTGTTGGCTAAATGATAACCAAACCATTTTAGAGCTTATATGTTTAAAACCTGTTTCCAAACACCCTATATATTTGAGATATTCAATTTAAACTATAACACGCTATTCTAAACTGAAATATAAGTAAAAACAGATCTATAACTAGGCTACCTAAGAACTAAAAAAGCAATACTAACAGAGAGAATAAGCAATATTTATGCAATTACAATAAGCTAAACTGAAATAAGCACATATTTTTGGATTTCTATAAATTTTAACTAAAACTTATAAATACTTAAAAAGGATAAGAAAATGTACCTCAGATCTCAGCTAAACAGAGATCATAAACTCAATAAAGAGCTTAAACCACTAGCTTATAGCTTATAAGCTATAAGCTGTTAAGAGCTTATTAATGCAAAACCTATTCTAAACCTACTCCTGACCTTCAGGACTAAACCAAACTTAATTTTAAAAACCAAAGGCAAAAGCCATCCAATTCCAAAGGGTAATTAAGCTTAATGAGTTTATAAGAGCTTACTCGAGCTTATTTGACAATTTCAACATATTTTATTTATAAAAATCTTAAAGGAAAGACAGAATTTGAAAGCAAACTTGATTATATTAATAAGAAGAGATTACAAAGCTGATTTAAAAGGAGATTACACTAAAAAAACTTGAATAAGCTAAAAATTACAAATAAGCTAAAATAAACTACAAACTACTACTAAAAGCTAAAAACTATATAAAAGATCATCTGTGTGTGAGTGACTGACTCTATTTATAGCTTGAGAGGAAGCTTCTAGGTCTTCAGGTTGTTATACGCTCCAAATGATCCTGGCCCTTCCTTCATCTCTAATCATTGGCTTAATATTCTTCACCGTTGGATTAGATATGCTCACACGGATTGCCAACGTGGCAATCCATGGTTTGATCTTTTTGTGCTTCTTTAGGGAAGGATTTAGTGTAAAATCCTTGCCCCGGTGTGTTTTCTTTGCTCCAACGTGTCCTCACTTGTGTGGGTTTTAACCAATGATAGCGCTTGGTGATGTAATACTCTGCCAGCTTGTACTTAATCCCTTGAATTGTCTCTCCACGTGGCCAATTTTGATTTGCCCTTTGGTTTTAACTCAGGGTTAAACGAAGGAGATGGTGAACAGTAATAACTTACTTTCCCACTCAATTTTTATAAAGGTGCGTTTGTGTTTATTTTGACTGAGGGTTTGACTTTGGGCTTATAAGGGGTTTTGGGTCGGAGTAAGGTTTTAGGCTCGGGCTTGGTTATATAAAAAGGTAACGGGTGTTAACTCTTATAATAAAAAGAGTTAACACCGTTAGGGTTTAGGGACCATTTTTGCAATTTGGTTTTCTTTGAGGGACTAATTTGGTATTTTTAGGTTTTTGTCTTTTAGTGGTAGACTAATGTTGACCAAGGGTTGATTTTTGTTGACCTTTTATAGCGTTCTCCCGGATCTTGTATTCTCTTTCCTTTCCCGTGTCCGTGTTTGTCTGGCTTTAACCGTTTTCTTGTGATTTTTGCTATATCTGTACCTACACAATCACAAAGACAAAACAAGCTATATACAAGCATTTTAAGCATAATTTTGTCTTTTATGGGTCATTTTTGATATAAAACAAATATGTGTTTTCACACATATCAATGCTCATTGTCTTGAAAACTTGCTAACGATCTCCCTCAACATGGTCTTTGGCATGATTACTAGAACTACATGAGCAATCTTGTCGATGATGTTCTTTTGAGGAACTGCTTGTACATCAGAGATTGTGGAAGACTTAGAAACATGTACTTGAGCTTTCATTATGAATTCATTTCTATAGAACATGAGCATGAGGTCTTGAGTCTTGACTCAACTGGAATGAGGTTGCAACACTGTCACTTATACCTGAAAATTAATGTTAGTGATAAACAATAAGTATGAACGAATATGGCTTTGTCATTCATCTTAAGTTCGGTTACATTAACCTCTAGTTCTATGAAGACCATTTTACAGTATGACTACAATACCTGTGATCAGGTATATTCAATTTAAAAGAATCTCCTTGACAGGGTTTCTAGCTCAAAGTGTTAGATCCTCTAACGCGATTGCATTAGATTCACTGTACTTGCTTGTTCTTATTATCGGAGCGTCTCAAAGCAGACAACACGGTAAAAGTAAATCAATTAGTTACTTTTTGATTGATTGAGTCGTCAATTCATATAATGGACCATTACTGATATCTAGTTGACATAAGCTTGATTCATATAGAATCTCGCAAGCCATTTAGCAAGAGCTTGTTTGATGTTGACTCAAGCAGGATTTCCATCGTCATTGTGAATACTAAAGAGCATCACTCTGATGTTCTGGCAGTATCACAAGGATAATGCGTAGGACTCTTTGATACCCAATGTTGTATAATGATGTACGACATTTTGTATATTGGAATTTATGTCCTAGTGAGATTTTTTATGGATCTCGTTGGCTCTAGACTCTATAAGTGCACATTTGTTATTTGGTAAACGAAGGCTAGAGCAGACTGCCACCTTTTTAATATCAACGTTCTCGGAATGAGAAAGCTGATAGAAACGTATTGATCTCCGTGAGAAATGAAACATAAATCTTTTGAGAGATTCTGAGTGGCAAGGGAAGGTTGTGCATTGCATCACTGGGTCCATGATGTCAGTCTTCAATATCAGAATCATCTTTATGATTACCGATAGATTATGTATTGACCCGGTTTCTGCCTAAGGTTGTATGGAGGACTTCTTTCTTTACACCCTTTATCCTTACATTTCTTTTTAATTCTTCAACCCCTTTAGTGCTTACCGTGACTTCATGACTAGTGCCTTGTTGGGTATGTTCCAGTACTAGCTCCATTTCAGTCGACACTATTCCCTTATTCTCACTTTACTCTTTTTTTCAATCATACCTAGGACTTCTACTCTATCTAATGGAGTGTTCCTGGGTAGATCCCTCCGGTTCTGGCTGGATCATGGAATGAGTAAACCTAACCTTAACCGCCTTATAACTCTTTGAGAAATAATAGTTGGTTGGTCTTTAGGGTATTGCCATGAGGATCCATAAAAGCATTTGATAAAAATCAATCAACGTATTTGAGAAATCATTTAAGACACATTGAGAGTTTCCAGAATTACCAAAAAGCTCACCCTGCACATATGCACCATATTATGAAAGTGTTTTGCACATGCGAGGATTGGGAACGCACTTATAGATTGAATATCGTATCCGTTATTAATCCGTATTGATAACATTTTATTCACTATTCTCCCCCTTAAAAATTGCATATGTGTTTACAATTTTTGACAGTTAGTGAAACTAATAATTATTATACTCCCCCTCAATGAAAAGATAGAGTGAAAACTTGGAGTGGGAGTTTGTTGAGCATACAATTTTGAAAGAATTTGAAATTTATCTTTTTGAAAATATCTTGAAAAATGGTGCCCAACAAGAAAAAGATGTTGTGTGAATCGTATTAATTATCATTTTCTTAGTGCTTCTCTTGAGCATTCAAAACTTTGAATGTTAATGTGGCATTGCTCAAGACCGAGAAGATATGAACTTCCCGTTGTAGAGGATAAATGGACATAAATGAACATTTTCCTTTCTTTGAAGACCGAGTCCTAAGTTGACATGTACTTAGAAGTCGTAGAGAAAAAGTGAAGGGACATGTTTTGAAAGCATTTAAAACTCTTGCTCGAACTTCATTTATTCACCCGTGTTAATATTAATCAAGATTTCTAGGTGCGCAAATGTTATCGATTGTCGAGAGACATGTCGAAGAAGAATATTTTTGTATTTTGCTTTTATAGGTTTTATATTTTTATATTTTCATTTTCTGATATGATATATACAAAGAATTAATGTGATTTTGCAAGACGATCAAGTTCCTGAGGAGACAAACTGCGCATACCAAGGCGATGAACCAAATAGTTGAATCGATCTACTGGAAGAGCTTTGGTGAAGAGGTCAGCCAGTTGGTAATCCGTCTTGATAAAATACAGTTCAATTGTACTCTTTTCCACAAGTTCCTTGATGAAATGGTAGTGGACAGCGATGTGTTTTGTTCTCGAGTGTTGGACCGGGTTGCAGGATATGGCTATGGCTGATTTCGAATCACAATGGATTAGAATCTTGTTAAAGTGAAAGCCATAATCCGTTAACTGTGTCCGCATCCAAAGGACTTGTGCACAACAAGCGGATAGAGACACATATTCTGCTTCCGCGGTTGACAGCGCCGTACAGTCTTGTTAGGACCAGCTAACCAGATTTTCGTCTAAGAATTGAGCTCTACCAGAAGTACTCTTGAAGGTGTCCTTACATCCCGCATAATCAACATCTAAAAATTCGGCTAGTTTAAAACCAGAATCCTTGGTATACCAAACACCCGTATTAACAGTTCCCCGAAGATAACGAAAGATCCTTTTAACCTCCTTGAGGTGTTTCTCGGTTGGCTTAGCCTGGTACCGAGCACATAAACAAGTAGCATGTATAATTTCCGGTCTACACGTAAGATACATTAGGGCACCAATCATGCTACGATATTTTGTTTCATCGACTGGAGACCCATGTTGATCCAGGTCAAGCTTGTCTTTGATCTCTATTGGAGTACCAACGGGATCACAAGTTTCCATTCTATATTTTTTAAGGATTTCTAACACGTAGTTGGACTGGTTTATAAAGATGCCACAGGGGGATTGGTTAACTTGTAACCCAAGAAAAAATGTCATTTCCCCCATCATCGACATTTTAAAGCAGCTTTTCATGAGGTCAGAAAATAGTTGGGTATACCTAGGGTGAGTAGAACCAAAGATAATATCATCAACATATACCTGTACCACCAAGATGTCGTCTTCGAAGCACCTTATAAACAACGTTGGATCAATTGTGCCTTTGAAGAAGTGATTCTGTAGGAGAAACGTTGGCAATTCATCGTACCATTCCCTTGGTGCTTGCTTTAACCCATATAGTGCCATCTTTAACTTGTAGATATGGCTAGGATGATCAGGATTGATGAAACCTTCAGGTTGACACACGTAAACGTCTTCTTTTAGAGTACCATGCAAGAATGCAGTTTTCACGTCCATTTGAAACACAGTGAATGCTTTGTGTGCAACATATGCCAAAAATATCATGATAGCTTCCATTCTAGCAACCGGAGTGAAGGATTCTTCAAAATCTATTCCTTCCTCTTGGCGGTACCCTCTCACGACTAGACGAGTCTTGTTTCGGATAACCGTGTTCTCTTCATCATGATTGTTTTTAAATAACCACTTTAACGTAAATGGCTTTACGTGATCCGGAAGAGGAACTAACACCCACACATCAAGCCTTTTGAACTAAAGAAGCTCTTCTTACATTAATTCAATCCATGTGGGGTCGGTCATGGCCTCATTGACATTCTTTGGTTCTATAGTGCTCACCGTTAATGCATACATGCACATGTCACCATCAGATTTGAGTTGATTCCTTATCAACACTAGTCGTGAGGGTTCTCTTATCAATTGTTCCAAAGGTGATCCTTAGTCTATTGATATTCATGAGGGTACAGTTGGTTAAACGTATGCATATTCGATGGATTAACATATTGTGAGGATGATGATTCAGCAGCACTTGTAGATGGAGTAGCAAAAGGATTTATAAATGAATTATCATCGAACATAGCATGCGGAACATTGTCAGCATTTGATGCAGGATGAGTATGAGCATGAGCATGTTGTCGTTGTGTTTCGAGCTCGTCAACATTCTGTGAAGTGCTTGGAATACTGGTTGCTTGAGAGAATGAATTTGTTGGTGTCAGGGCAGTGTCTGCTGATGTTGTAGTTGTCATTGGAGTTTGAAGGGCTTGAGGTGCTTGAGTAGCCAGACCAGTTCTTAGAGCAGCTGACGGTTGACCATCGATGGAATCATCATACATAGCTTCAAACAGTAAGTCCAATTCACCTTCAGATGGTTGTTGAGTTGTTATTGTTGACGGAGCATAAGTAAGATCGAGTCTTGAACTGATATGTCCATAAATTATGCTTTGAAGCTCGGGTTTTAAACTGCTTTGCTCAAAAGCCCTAGCTAAAAGCTCATCAAATGTCACGTTCATGGTCTCCATGATTTTCTTTGTCCTTCGGTTGTAAACTCTATAAGCACAGGAATTAGCAGAATAACCAATAAAAAAACCAATGTCACCTTTTGCACCAAGTTTCCTAATATCTTCACGATCATTCTTGGGATAATAGAGAGCCCCGAATACATGAAGAAAGGAGATATCTGATTTTCTGCCATTAATCAGCTTGTATGGTGTTTTGTTAAATCAACAGTGAATGATGGAGCAGTTTTGAGTGTAGCACGTAGTAACAATTGCTTCAGCCCATAAAAATAACGGTGCATGAAAAAAAAATCAACATTGTTCTAGCAGCCTTCATTAGCGTGCGATTTCTTTGGTCCACTACTCTGTTTTGTTAAGGGGTACGGATAGAAGATGCTTGGTGGGTGATGGCAACACTCTTAAAATATTCTTGAAGCACTTGGTTTTTGAATTTTATGCCATTGTCGGTTCTTACAATAATGACTGGGGCTTGAAGTAGAACTGTAATTCTCTTGAGAAAGTTTTTAATCTCCTCTGGTGCTTCATCTTTTGATCTGAGAAAGACTACCCAAGTGTAGCGAGAGTAGTCGTCCACAATTACAAAAATGTACAGCTTTCCATTTATGCTAGCGATTCTCATTGGGCCACACAAATCCATATGAAGAAGGTGTAACCTCTACTTTGAATTTAGAACAGGTTTGGGTGGGTGTAAAGCCCTTTTGCTTTTTCCTTGCTCACAAGAGGGACAAAGATATTCTTTATGATATTTGAACTTTGGAAGATCGATGACAAGATTGTTTCTGGCAAGGTCATTTATGGTGTCGATGTTGAGGTGGGATAAACGTTGATGCCATAACCATGACTTGGTAGAGGTAGCACGAGCCATAAGACAAATTGGAGATGCAAAGGCCATATCATGAAGATTAATGGTGTAAAGGTTTGTTGTGCGGTTTCCTTTTAACAAATCAACACCTTCGAGATTTTTGATGAAACATGTGTTTCTTCTAAAAGCGACCTCTAGATCTGAAACACAAAACTGCCCAACCGAGAACAGGTTGTGCCCCAAGCCCTCAACGAAATAAACCATAGTGATCAATATGTTTCCAAAACGAATGGTGCCCAAGAACTTGTAGACGAAGTTGACGAGGAGCTTTAGATTCCCGGTCATATGCTTGGAACAACCTGAGTTGACGCACCATAAACATATTTGGATAACCTGTCAAGGAAAAAGGTGGAATTTGGAAACTGTCTGATTGAAGGTTCCTAAAGGTTAGGAGTACATGCATTATCACTATTAAATTTACTAGATGCAATTATTTTTCCTTTAATGTCAAACATCTTTCCAGTGGGTAACCACCTAAGGCACAATCTAGTTTGGCTAGGCTTAGGTAAAGCAAGTCTTTCTTTGGACCCTACGTTCTTTGGTTTCCAGACATGTGCCTTATGTGTCGTTTGATTTGCAATTTTAGACACATTTTCTTTTCTTTTCATACTATGAGAGTTCATGCCATTTACATAATTAAGCACACAAACATCATGATTTGCAGTAATTAAACATTGCTTACACATAGCACAAACAATTTCAAATTTATCATTCTGAATAGCAAGCTTAATGTTATTACATTCAGATGGCAAAGGTTTCTTATTCGTAGAAAGCAGTAAAATCCTAGGGTGATCTTCTAGATCAACTTCTTTATTCATGATGCGACTGCTCTTAGACGCAGAAGGGACCTTATCATTCTTTGTATTGTTCCTAGGCTGTGGCCTTCTGGTCTTAGTAGTGATGTCTACTCCTGTAGAAGAGAAACCATTTGAGTCAGAATTAACAGCTTTCTTGATGATGACATGAGGCTGTGAAGCAGTGATCGGATTTGTCCTAACGCTTGCTTTAGATGGTTTGTTAGGCATAAACTTTTCTACCCTAGGGTTCTTAAAAGGATTAATCCTAAACATTCCAGGGGCAATCACTTTATCATTGACCTTTGATTCTTTGATGGTAGGTACCGAGTTCGAAGTGACTCGATTTGACAAATCATGCGTCTTATCGACCTTTTGAGGAATCTGAGTTTTTGAAGCATTTTGACGTTCAGATTTAAATGCATTAGGTTGTCTTACAACAAATTGGTTTCTTAAAGATTGCAAAAACGGTTTCCTCTCTGTCGATTGATTTGCAAATATAGTATTCGTACTCGTACCTTTGGTGGTGTCCTTTTGATCAGAAACCTTATCAAACAACCGATCTCTTAGCTTAGCATTTTCATAAATCGTGTCATGTAATTTATTCTACAAAGAGTCAATTATTAATTTGGTTTGAGTCTGTTTCACATTTATAGAGTCAAACAGGTTCTTGTATGCGATCTTAAGATGAGCATTTTCTTTTTCATAATTTCAGACCTGAAACTCTAATTCTACGTTCTCATTTTCAAGTTTCTGAGGCAAAGGATCAAGGTATTTTTATCCTATATGGAATATCCTATTTTACCCTATTGATCTCCAACTGAGCTGCAATCGTTTATCTTTGATGCAGGGTCATGTAAGCGTTATATCGTACGAAATTTTGTCATATTTACACTCTTCACATTTTTTGTACCAATCATTCCAAAGTTTAGCATATTCATTCTCCTTTTTAATGATACAGTTTTCAAAACGTTCTTTCGTACGATCAAGCTCAGTTTGAAGATTTGAAGTATCTACAACAGAATTATTTTGCATAATAGACATAATATCTTGACTGACAACTGCTCTCAAGAGACACTCAATTTCCAATTCTAATGCCTTGTTTATAGCAAGAGATTCGTCAGCTTCATTTGCAACAGATTGAAAGTCTCGAACAAATTTGGCTGCTTCTTGCAAAAATTGTATTTCAAAATTTTGCACTCTAGCATCAACTTGATTAACGATAGGGAAGATTTCATTTTTTACAATTTTGTGAATCTCTTGGTGAGCAGAAAATGACCAATTGTATATATCTAAAGTCATTTTTTGTTTGACAACACGTTGAAGAGTCATAATGGTACTTTTTACCTCATTTAGGAATTTACGTGCAACACTTGGTGTAGTGTCATCCGAAAACTCTTCATTTGGTATTGAAATTAATTTAGAAACATTGGCCATATTGAAAGTATTTGAAAGATACAACTCTTCATGTGACATGGCCGTTTGAGAAACAAAAACCCCCGAAAGATGATTAGTCTTTGTGTAATTTGCCTATTTTATTTCTTTGTTTAGTTGTTTCATCTTTAGGCGACTCTCTTGAGCAAGTTGCAGTGTTTCCTCTAAATCATATAAAACAGGAGGATTATGCTTTTCTAATAGAACTTTGCCATTATACAAACTCTGTTGTTTTTGCTGAGCTTACTTGAGATAAAAAGGATTTTGATAACCCAAAGCCATTTTATGTTTGGAGTGGTAGAACGTGTCTGGCTTAGGTGAAAGCATGTGAATCATTTGAATCGATTGACCCGTTTTGACCAAAATATTATATAATTCCTTTATCTTATTCTCCAGTTGAACTTGTTTATCAAGAAGCTCGTCTTCGCGTATTTTGAAATCAGACTTCAACCTTTTCTTTTCTTCAAGAAAAGAAGAAACGGTTGATTTTTCTTTTGAAAGCTGTTTATTTAAATTTGAAATTTCCTCATTCAAAGCCGTTATTTGTTTACCTGAACTTAAGTGAAGCACATTTATCTTTTTAGTAAGACACTACTCTTGATAAACAGACTGTTGATAACACCTTTTAAGTTTGTCATATTTTTCTTGACTGATTTCAAAACATTTTTCTTGATTTTTATATCTAGCAAGCTCAGTGGTCAATTTAGCATTTGTTTCTCTCATTTTGCAATTGACCATGTTGACTTTCTCAACTTCTGCAACTAAATTAAGCAATGATGATTCTTGGTACGTACGTGCTTCCTCAACAGTTACAAGATGTTATTCTACTGTTCCCCCAACTTGTTCCACACTAGAGACCTCAGAGATGACATTACTATCATTCTATGGTACTTGGTGTGGTTCAAGAATAGGCCCAAGTAGCTCAATATACTGCTCCTCTTGAGTAAACATATTCAATATCTCATCATTATAGCACTTATCATGAAGTTATACCTCAGATGATACGTCTGAGTCATAGATAGGAGCTTTGTCAGTCTGAGTACCCGATGTCGATGCTTGCTGCAGATTAGCCATCAAAATGCAGTTTGCATTGACTTCGTCAATCTCATCCAGATCCGCTGCAGCATCCATAAAGTCAAACTCCTCAGCTTGCAGTTGGATTCCTGCTTCTTCCTTTGGAGCAATCAGCAATTGAGTCTGAAGATAAGTTGCATCCCTTCTCCTTGGTCTGACTGTGCAATTCCTAGTGAGATGACCTGATCCTCTGCAGTTGTAGCACCTTATCTGATTACCATTGTTCCCATTTGCATTACCCTCAGCTCATGCTGCTACAACATTACCATTTCCATTCTGATGAGCTATACCCAGAACAACAATTACCCCATTCTGATTTCTAACATTCTGAACACCTGGATTCTGAACTGCATTCTAAATAACTTGATTCCCTACATTCTGCCCAGCATACTGTCTAAAGTGATTCCCCCCATTTCCTCCAACCATCTGTTTTTGATTATCTTGACCCAAATTCATACCTGGCTGAGCAATCTGCCTATTACGAGGGTTGGATGAAATTCTATGGTTGTTGTTGGTTGGTGTGAAGTAGTTTAGTTTGAATGCCTTGGCCATTAAAGCAAGTGTCATGTTCATTGCAGCTGTAGGGTCTGTAATGTCTTCAAGATTTGGTATAGGTTGTTGCATGTAGTTCTGATTGAATGATGGTTGTGGGATATAGTTGTTGTTGTTGGGAAGTGGTTGTTGTATGTAGGTACTAGATGATGGTAGATCAGGGCGAAACACTGGATACTTGAAGGAATTGTTTGAATTGGCCATGAGTGCTAAAGGATCTTGTGTTTTTGCAAGTCGTTCAGCTCTTAGTTCATCTACCTCCTTTTGATTGTACTTCAAGAAGTCATATAACTGAGTGTAATCTGCTGTATGCAAGTCCTTTTTTTGATGAACACTGGTAACATGCCGACTCCATTCTGGTTGTAAGTTGTTTAGGAACTTGAGATTACTGGCAATCTTTTTTGGAAAGTGTTTATTTCTCTTAAAATCATTCATCAGTTTTGAGAAACGATGATAGTAAGACTCAATCAATTCCCCATCAGTGGAAGTAAACCTTTCCCACTCATTAAACAACTTAGCTTTCTTCTCATGAATTCCAATGTCAGAACCTTTCATTATCTGCTAAACACGTAACCAGATTTCTTGAGCAGTTTCACAACTATCAACAGCAGCATAGATGTCTTCAGGAAAACCGAGGAGAAAGGTCTAAATTGCTTGATCATCAGCTTCCATTTGCTTAATTTCTACTTCCGTAAGTTCATCATTAGTTTGTTCATGAAACATTTCAGGAACATGAACTGTACGGGCTGGATCACCTGGTTCAGGAATCATTTGTCTGACAAATGGACCATTCATAATGGAGTTGTAGATTAACTTTCCATTTGGTCTGCTCTTGGCATAACGGAGAAGACGTGATGACCATGGAACATAGTTCTCTTTGTTAAGCATAGGAGGGCGGTTTTCGGAATCGGCAAATGTCTTGTTGTGTCGACATTCTTAAAGTGATGTGAAATGATAAGTATGGATCATTTAAGTGATTGTGATTATGATTTGCTTTTGATTGAATTTGAATTGATTAAGTCCTTATGATTGTTTGTTGTTATGGTTCAAGTTGTTTTTATTAGACAGTGAGTAATAAATTCCTAAATTTAGTCACATACCACCTAATTTTTTCAGGAAATTAGGTTTTCAAAACAAGGGTTTTTAGTGGCACAACTCGCTACTTTGAGAAAAATTAGGCAACATAACGTTTGGATATGAGCTTAGTAAAAGGTCTTTAATTTCCTGTTAACTTGCTAAGATAACTCGCTACTGTCTTCTGCTAACTCGCTAATCTGGCCAAAACTTGGGCAGCATAACAACTCGCTAGAACTAGAGAATTTGTTTTCAAATAAACCTGTAACTCGCTAGACCTTGAAACCTGTAACTCGCTAGATTTCCAAATCTTTAACTCGCTGAATCTTCTAACTCTCTAACTCGCTGGACTTTCAGATCTCTAACTCGCTAGACTTTCGGATCTCTAACTCGCTGGACTTTTAGATCTCTAACTCGCTGGACTTACTCGCTGCATTAACTCGTTGCACTAACTCACTGCACTAACTCACTGATGCTAAACAAGTCACTTTTGAGCAAGTACACGAGTCGCTTTTGTACCTATTTGTCCTGTTCCACATTTCAGCAAACAAACGAAGCTAATATCTTGACAAGACAACTCTCTAGATAGAAAAATTTAGAAAACTTTTGAATAAGCTCAAAATAAGCTATAAGCAGTCGAAATAAGCTAGCAAACTTCAAGATAAGAAGCTATAACATGATTAGAACAAGAAAGTACCAAGCTTTTCAAACAAAACACAAAACAAAACTTGATTCTTAGACTTTTCTTATGCGATTTTCAACAAAAACTTTTCAAACCAAAAAACAACAAACTAAGTTATGTTTGATTCTATGAAAAGCATGTTCAATCCACAAATAAGCTGAGTAGCTATAGCTTAACACCACTTAAGAATCAATATGCAAAAAAACTAAATAAGCCATGGCTTTTTTTCAAAAAAAACAAGGACGATTTTAGCTCAAGATAGGCTAGGAATAAGCAAACCTGAATCACCAATCTAACCTAGGCTCTGATACCACATGTTAGCTTATCACTTCTGTAACACCCCCAAAATGGGTCGCAGCGGAATAAGGATCCGGGGCATGTTACTTCAAGATCAACAACACAAGATATATATAAGAACGACACAAAAGTTGTTTAAACTGATACATTGGATTTAAATAAAAGACATGTTACAAAAGCTTATAGCTTTACTTGTTCTTTGTTTATTATTACAAAAGATAACATTGATATCCCAAAACATGATGCACCTAAGTCTTTAACAGTGCAATCCAAAACACAATCCAATGCATCCTTGGCATCTCGTGCCTAATGACCTCCTGAAAACATTGCTTAAAACGTCAACAAAATTGTTGGTGAAATTCATAGGTTTAT
The DNA here is from genome assembly GCA_026074375.1 of Tanacetum coccineum. Lineage (NCBI taxonomy): Eukaryota > Viridiplantae > Streptophyta > Magnoliopsida > Asterales > Asteraceae > Tanacetum > Tanacetum coccineum. Next base: position 18,260 of record BQNB010066783.1, on the reverse strand, counting down.
GTATTTAAATTATGCAGGACCGCAAGATTTTTCCCGTGATGTTACAACATATGCCAACATTCACAAAACCAGATTATTGTTGCACTAAGCTCATGACACCAAAGTTCAACCTATATCTTGCTATTTTAGCAGTTATTTGCCCGTACAGATGTTATAACCCGCAACATCCAAGTCCGACATGGTCAACGTTCGTTCCCAGTGATGACAAATCCCCAGTCGGTGGATGTAAATACCTAATAGATCTATTTATATCATTCGCGCTCACATAATGTAATTCACAACTACATCTATGCAATTAACAGTTCATGAATAATGGGCTCAGGAGGGTTATCGCAACTTAGGCAAACACATAATCAATATATTACTTTCAACACTTGCGTCCAATTTATAAAACAAGCATGTTTCCACCCCAAATAATATCAAATCAGTAAAACTGTAAAAGTGGGGCTATGAACTCACCTTGAGTACAGATAGCGTTAAAAAATCACAGATAAAACGTCCTCAAGACGATACATCAACCTATTTAAATTAAGGCCGTATAAGTACCGAGTACTTTAATTAATAACATTGAATATAATCTTATAGTTGTTACATCGTACTATCGTTCGGGCTATCATAATTAAAGAGGTCATGACATGACGTACGAGGAGTTAGGACACTTTAAATCGTAAATCCAACAACTCGTCGATACGCCATCCGAAGAGGCCTCATTATGAAACTCCCTAGTAATATAGCACTTTGATAACCACTCAATATTCTATATAGCATAATCACCGACTAATCGTTTTAGTAAAATAATATTTATAAAGTAAAAACGTTTATAAATATACTTTTCGTAAAAATGACCTAATTTGGTCGTTTTAAGCCCGTTGCTCGCGTTTCTTACGTCCACGATTCTTTCGTATTAAGACGAGGCGATCAAAATATTACATTTTCAACTTTTTAAAATTCTGCGATGAATAGTAAAATTACTGTTCAATAAAAGTTTATAAAATTACTATTATAAACTTTAATATACGAAAAGGCGTAATTACTCGTTATAGTTCCGTTCTTAACGATTCTTGCGTGTACGATCTCGTAATCAAAAGTTATATCATATTTTAGATGTTTTAAAATAAAAGTTGCTGTAATGAATAGTAACTTTTTATAAAAATAGTTTTATAAAAGTATTTATAGTCGTAAACTTGTTTTTACGTATCTTTTTCGTATAGATTCGGTTTTTCAAGTTCCTTAACATTATTGAATCGGCACGAGCGTATGTTTATATATTTATATCAAACCACGGTCCAAAATTCGAATTTGGACAGCCCCTAAGTACTTCATATATGTTTCTTTATAAAACCTTGTTTTATGTATCATTTAAGTTAGTAGTTTACTATAAAAACTCTTTTAACCATATTTTACATATGTGGTACTTATAATAAGGTTCAATATCATCCCTAGTCCTTATAATTTCATTGTAACAAGTTTAACCCTTTAGACCTTTTACTTTCATTATTTTCCACATTAAAGTTTAAGAAACATTATAAAACCCCTATTTTAATCTAAACATGTTATACTTAATCCATAAGTTAACATACTTTTATTTTTTACTTTTCCATGATATATAGGATCATATGACATAAGAATAAGTGTATAAATTGATAAACTCAAATAAAAACTCATTTTACATATTCAAAAGTCATTAGTGGTGATTATGGCTATATTTAACATGTAACACATAAAATCATAAGAAAAAAAAGTATAAAGGAATTAAGAAAACCTTGTAATGATGTAACATATGTTGAATCAGTTTCTAAACCGTGATTAGATTCGAAACAAAAAACAAAGCTTTCAGTTATAACCCTAGATTAGGTTTCCAAATACCCTAATCTTACCTTTTTCTTCTTCTTAATCCTTACAATGATGAATCAATGCTTCAAACACCTTAAATACCTTTAAGTAAGTTGTGTTTAGGGTTGTATAATCTAAGAAAATCAAGGGTGGATTTGTTTTATGGCTATTTGTCGTGAGCTTCAAAAGAGGGAAAAGAAAAGTTTTGTGTTATTTGGTTAAGTATTTAAGAAAGGAGTGGTGCATGCATGGGTATTTATAGAATAAAAATATCTAGCTAACCTAACCATGGTTACTTTTATAACCCTAGTTAGTTTAACAAGACAAGTGGTAAAACAGTTAAGAAGTTTAAGTTTCCTTATGCCTTTATATAATCTAGATAAATATTCAAAGGATGCCTCCTTGGTCACAATCATCTAATTTTGGCATATATATATATATATATATATATATATATATATAATAATAATAATAATAATATAATAATTATATAATTGATTAAATTTTGATTAATTTGAAGTATTAGGGTATAATCGTAGTCATTTGTTTAGGCGTATTTAGGTTTTAGATCTTCCGGGTAAGCCTAACGTATTTTATTATGAACCGTAAGCTTTTTACGTAGCCTATAAAAATTAAGATGAACAAAGTTTACTAATATCCTCATAATAATCATATAACACTTTGCTTGATGTATATAATTTAAATCGTTTAATGCCCTTACATGTAGCTCATTTTCAGTTTACGCGATTTAACTTAACGTTTACGGTTTAAGAGCAAACGCGTAAAACCCTAAAAATAAATTATGAATTACATAATGTCATACAATGACCTAAAATACGAGGTGTTATAGTCTCCCCCCGTTAGCTGAGCCTTGTCCTCAAGGCTTAAGACGCAACACTTGACGACGGCCTGGTCTTTGAGAACAAATGTGGGTATTCCTTCCGGAATTGATCTTCGCGTTCCCATGTAAACTCTGGACCTCTCTTGGAGTCCATTGAACCTTGAACTAATGGGAAGGCTTTTGCTTTTAACCGTTGATTCACGATCTGTGATCTCTATCGGTTCCTCGACAAACTGAAGCTTGTCATCAAAATGAAGTCCATCCAACGGAACGGCTAAGGGTTCGTCGGCATGACACTTCTTTAAGTTGGACACGTGAAATGTATTATGAACTCTGCTCAGTTCCTCAGGAAGCTCGAGCTTGTATGCAACGTCTCCAACCCTTTTTATTACCTTGAAGGGTCCAACAAACCTGGGATTTAATTCCCTCGATTGCCAAAACGTACAACCCCCTTTTCCAAGCGAAACCTTGAGCATCACTTTATCTCCAACCATTAAACTCCAACGGACTTACGCTTCAAATCAGCGTAGCTCTTTTGTCTATCACGAGCGGCTTGCATCCTTTGTTTAACTTGAATGATCTTCTCTGTCGTCTCTTGAACGATCTCTGGGCCGGTGAGTTGAACTTCTCCAACCTCAGCCCAACAAACAGGCGAACGACATTTTCTACCATAAAGTGCCTCAAAGGGTGCAGCCTTAATGCTAGCATGATAACTGTTATTGTATGAAAACTCGACTAATGGCAAATGTTTAACCCAACCATTTCCAAAGTCGATCACACAAGCTCGAAGCATATCTTTGAGAGTTTGTATGGTTCTCTCGCTTTGTCCGTCAGTTTGCGGATGATATGCCGTACTCATATCTAAACTTGTACCCAAAGCTTTCTGAAGTGACCTCCAGAAATTTGATGCGAACCTAGGGTCACGATCACAAATAATCAAGACCGGTATTCCATGCCTTGTTACTACTTCCTTTAGGTACATTCTCGCTAGTTTCTCCAGAGGGTCAGTTTCTTTCATGGGTATAAAGATTGCGGACTTTGTAAGACGGTCAACGATTACCCAAATGGTGTCATACCCTTGTGATGACTTAGGAAGCTTTGTGACAAAATCCATCGTGATATTGTCCCACTTCCATTGAGGTATCTCGGGTTGTACCAACAAACCCGATTGTCTCTGATGTTCGGCCTTGACCTTAGCACAGGTCAAGCACTTGCTAACATAGGTGGCGATATCAGCTTTCATATTGGGCCACCAATATAGCTTCTTTACGTCTTGATACATTTTCTCGGAACCTGGATGGATAGAATACTTCGATTTGTGGGACTCGTGCATGATCACAGTCCGCAAATCGCCATAACAAGGTAACCAACTCCTGCCATTGAGGCATAGGGTTCCATCCGTATGAGGTTCCAACTTTTCCGTTCTAAGTGCCTCTAGAAATTTAGCATTTTCAATCAGCATACCTCCAACATCCTCATTCTTGATGTTCTCTGGTTTCCGTGCTTCAGTATGAGCATTCAAGATTTTCTTAGGAAGATCCAAGCTAATAGTCATGACTAAAGCTCGAACTCTTAACGGTGGTTCTCGTTCTTTCCTACTCAAAGCATCAGCAACGACATTTGCCTTCCCTGGGTGATAACGAATATCGCAATCGTAATCACTAAGCAACTCTAACCATCGGCGTTGTCTCATGTTCAATTCCTTCTGATTAAGAATATGCTGTAAACTCTTATGATCAGTGAACACCGTACACTTGGTACCATACAGATAGTGCCTCCAAATCTTCAGAGCGAACACTACTGCTCCAAGTTCCAGATCATGAGTAGTATAGTTCTTCTCATGGATCTTTAACTGGCGTGATGCATAAGAAATAACCTTTTCCCTTTGCATCAACACAGCGCCCAAACCCTTGATCGAAGCATCGCAGTATACGATAAAATCTTCACTTCCTTCGGGTAAAGCCAGAATTGGTGCACTACACAACTTCTGCTTCAATAACTGGAACGCTGCTTCTTGTTTGTCACCCCACTCAAACTTGACCTTCTTTTGAGTGAGCTTGGTCATTGGTTTGGCGATCTTTGAAAACCCTTCAATGAATCGTCGATAATACCCAGCAAGACCTAAAAACTGACGAATCTCCGTTGGTGTCTTAGGAGATGCCCAATCTTTAACGGATTCGATCTTGGCTGGATCCACATGAATGCCTTTATTATCAATCACGTGACCGAGGAACTGTACTTTGGGAATCCAAAATTCACACTTGGAAAATTTTGCATACAACTCCTCTTTCTTCAACAACTCCAATATTATCTTCAGATGCTCTTCGTGCTCTTGCTTGTTCTTGGAATAGATCAAAATATCGTCAATAAAGACAATTACGAATTTGTCCAGATAAGGTTTGCACACTCGGTTCATGAGGTCCATAAACACAGCAGGTGCGTTGGTCAAACCAAACGGCATAACTTGGAATTCATAATGTCCATATCGAGTTCTGAAGGCAGTCTTCGAGATGTCTTCTTCTCGAACCCTCAATTGGTGATAACCTGACCTTAGGTCGATCTTCGAGTAGACACTCGACCCTTGAAGTTGATCGAATAAGTCATCAATTCTTGGTAGCGGATAACGGTTCTTCACCGTTAGTTTGTTTAGTTCCCGATAATCTATGCACATCCGTAACGATCCATCTTTCTTCTTGACGAATAGAACTGGAGCTCCCCATGGTGACGAACTAGTATAAAGCCTTTGTCGGAAAGCTCTTGTAGTTGATCCGCCAATTCTTTCATTTCTGATGGGGCCAATCGATAAGGTGCCCGTGCTACAGGTGCAGCACCAGGTACTAGATCGATGTGAAATTCCACTTGTCGAGTCTGAGGAAGACCCGGCAAATCCTCAGGAAATACATCAGGAAAATCTTTAACTATCGGTACGTCCTCAAGTCGCTTCTTCTCTGACTTGTCTTCAATCTCCTTTGTAGTAACATGTGCCAAAAAGACGTGAGATCCTTTTAGCAGATACTTTTGAACCTTGGTACACGAGATGATGTTTAGTCGCGTCCTGTGTCCTTCACTACATCCGTCACCGCGAACGATTAGGATTTCGCTCCCGGAGGGGATACGAACAATCTTCTTAGCACAGTCGATAACGGCACTGTATTTTGACAACCAGTCCATGCCAATTATCGCGTCGAAACTACCCATCTCTACCGGCATTAGGTTGATGTTGAACGGATGGTTTAAAAAGTTTAACGTACAACCCATCAATATAGTATTTACTCCAATTATCCTACCGTCAGCTAACTCAACGTTATAACCATGATCTAGTATATTGGGGATGATGTCAAGCAAAGTACTAAATGCAGCAGATACGAAACTCCTATCGGCACCAGTATCAAATAAGATGTAAGCATAACGGTTGTTTAGAAGGAACGTACCCGCAACGACGTTGTCTGGGTTTGCCCCCGCATTTCCAACCGCATACACCTTCGCTGGAGCCCTGTTATTCCCAGCTTGATTACCACGATCATTGTTGTTCAGTTTCGGGCAGTTTCTTTTAAAGTGGCCTTGAGCTCCGCACTCAAAGCAACCATTGCCCTGCTGATTATTGTTGTTGTTACGGTAGTTGTTGTTGTTGTTGTTATAACTGAATATTTTATTTATTATTTCCGTTTTTTTGTGTTTATAATAACTGCTAAAAGATGTGTTTGGGTTTGCAACATGGATTGATTCAATTGGAGGAAAAATTATTAACTTTTGTTAATATGGAAAACGTTACATGAACGATCAGGTCATGACGTTTTTTTTTTATAAATCGCTACACTTAGTAAACTTTTACAAATCTTACTTTACTTATTTTCCTAAATAGGACGAATAAATGCCTTAAGAATTATTAGATCGCGAAGGACCTATAATCAAATGTAAGCTATAATTTTTGAGATTTCAGTTATCTAACCCGCAACTTTAAACGTGCGTTTATTTTTATAAAGAGACGTTCTACTAAATCATTTGGGGATATCCGGGCGTGTGTCGAATTATTTAGTTTCATTTATTTTTATCATCTTTCTTATATAATACTTGGAAAGTATTATATAATTCAACCATTTTATTTTAATTGTCACCTTTTTGAGGTAACACATGACGCGTATTATATACGCTTCGAGTTATTCTTTGGGTTGTGTATCTTGTTATATAATTCACGGTATGAATTATATACTCGGTTATTTTTCATTATGTAATACATACGGAATGTATTACACACCTTACGTTTACTTTTTGATTTATTTATTTAACCAACCACCAAACTATTATAACTGCTATTGATAAACACAGACTCCATTTTCTCAAAACATGAGTGAGTCCGAAACTCTCAGTGCCTTTTAAGTCCAAAGGTTTTGCATTTCAGAATTTATTTTTTTCTAGAGTAAGAGCAATTCGCGAGCAGTTTGGGTGGCCTTGGTCCTGAACCATTGCTATTGTAGCCATTCCTACCCTGCTTGTTTGCTTCTGCATTGCGCAACAACTCCTTGATCAATTAAGCTGAAGTTGTGCCTGAGTAACAGTTGTGGTTTTTTTTTTTTTTTTCATTTGGGTTGGATGTGATAGGTGGGGCCGTGGTTGTTCATTGTGGTTATTTTTGTGCCATTTTCTTCAATCTAAGAAAATTCAATACCGTTAGATTCAATTACAATCATAACGTTAACATAACATATGCCATGTATAATAAGATCACATCGCACTGTGACCAACAAAATAACCTTATAAGAGTATATTATATAAGGATCTTATTGTTTAATATACGTAAGTTGATTATAACCAACTATAATCAATTATGAATGCATCTAGTCCCACTAATGCAACAAATAGTGTATGCATGAATGTATGCACATATGTATGTCCCTTGTACAACCCCGTTGTATGAATTCGTTGTTTGAAAATGGTTATAGTCCAGCAAAAACATTTTGACCTGGTTCTCTATAACCTTGGCTCTTGATACCAATCTGTAACACCCCCAAATTGGGTCGCAGCGGAATAAGGGTCCGGGGCGTGTTACTTCAGATAATAGCACAAGATATTAAGAACAACACATAAGTCATTTTAAATGATACACTTGGAATTATTGATGACTTAATACAAAAGCATATAGCTTTACTTGTTCATTGTTGAATATTACAAAAGTTGACAATACATTCCCCAAAATATGATGCACCTAAATCTTTAAGCGTGCAATCCAAAATGTAACCCAATGCATCCCTGGCATCCCATGCCTATTGATCTCCTGAAAACATTGCTTTAAAACGTCAACAAAATTGTTGGTGAATTCATAGGTTTGATAAAATCATAATGTGCAGGGACGCAAGTTTTTTAGTGATAAAGCAACACATGCGGTCTCACAAAACTAGATTACATTTACACTAAGCTCATGACACTGAAGCTCGACAGTCTTGTTCGCATAATATTGCTACTCAGCCCGTAATGATGTTTTAACCCGAAAACATCCCCAAATTCGACATGTTATAACGTTCGTTCTCGGTGATAGCAAGTCACCCGAACGGGGAGGTCGTTTCCCGAATAGATCTATTAAATAACATTCGCGCTCACATAGTGTAATTCCCAACTACATCTATGCAATTGACAGTTCAATGATAAAAAAACTGAATTAAAAAAAAAAAGAAAAAAAAAAAAAAGTTTTAAATGGGCTTAACTGGGTTATCGGATACTTAGGCAAACATGTAATCAATACTTGCATCATTTTGTAAAACGAAGCTTGTTCCACCCCCATAATTATAAATCATTGAAATCGTAAAAATGTGGGGCTATGAACTCACCTTGAGTTCTGATAATCCAAATATCGCAGATAATGCGTCACGTAAAAGATCGAATGCAACCTAAATTATCATAGGTCGTATAAGTACCGAGTACTTGAATATAATCTTATGGTTGTTACATCGTACTATCGTTCGGGCTATCATAATTAAAGAGGTCATGACATGACGTTCGAGGAGTTAGGACACTTTAAATCGTAAATCCAACAACTCGTCGAAACGCCATCCGAAGAGGCCTCATTATGAAACTCCCTAGTAATATAGTACTTTGTTAACCACATAATATTCTATATAGCTCAATCACCAACTAATGGTTTTGGTAAAATTGTGTTTAATAAGTTAAAACGTTTATAATTACCGTTTTAGTAAAACTGGCGTAACTTTCGCGTTTTAAACCCGATTCTCGCGTTTCTTATGCCCATCTTTTCGTATTAGGACGAGTTATCATAATTTGACATTTTCGATATTTTGACCCTCTGGTGAACAGTAACTTTTACTGTTCACATCAGACGTGACTTTTATTAAAATCGTATTCGTCGTCGTAAAACCCGTAAATGTCGTATTTTATTCGTTATAGCTCCGTTTTTAATGATTCTTTCGAGGACGTTCTCGTTTTTGAAAGTTCTATAATTTTATGAGGTTTACAAAAATATAACTTTCTGTCATGAATAGTAACTTTTATAAAAATAGTTTTATAAAAGTATTAATTGTCGTAAACTCGCGAAATTCATAACTCGTTCGTTATTAATTGAAAAATTACGATTCTTATCATTTTGGAATCCTAAAAATATGTATAATTTGTTAAAAATATCATCACTTGCTGTTTATAATTTTTATAAAAATGTTTTTATAAAAATTTACTTACGACTTCGTTTATTAACGTATAACTTGTTTTTAACGTAACTTTTTCGTTATTAATCCGTTTAACAAGTTTCTTACTTTTTCGGAATCGTCGTGAAATGTATTATCTTATAAAAATATAAAATAAATATATTTTTTAAGCACTTTGGGACAGAATGTTTGCATGACATTCATAGGTTCATTTTTGACCTTGTTTTTATGTTTTACCACTTTATACTTGTTACATAATAACCATAAGTGTTCATATTTTCTTATCATAATATAAACTTATTTTAATGATCTTATAACCTTAATATAAGTCCATAATTAACCTTAACTTGTCTTAAGTATTTCTTTAACTTGAAACATATTAATAAACTATAAAAACCCTAATTATCCCATAATCTGTTTACACCATAACAAACATGCATCCAATATTTTATCATCATTTTAAACATGATGTCATGTTAATATCACAACATTATAAAGTAATCCATATGATCATTTCAAGTATAATTCTTTTACATGATAAAAATCCATAAATGGTGATTAATAAATAGAAAATTAACAATTATGCCTTAAAAAAAAATGAAGATTATAAGAACATAAAGAGTTCAAGTAAACCTTATGAGGTATGATGATGATGATAAGCTAGTGCTAAACCCTTATTTAGCCACAAAACCAAAGCTTGCACAAATAATAACCCTTGTTTTCTTAACAAAACCCTAACTTCCTTTTTCTTAAGTAATACTTGGAAAAGCTTAGTCAATGCTTGGGATCACCTTAGAATAACTTATAATGGATGTGTATAAGTGTGTATGGGTTGTATAAAAATTGATATGGGTTTGGTAGAGTGCTTGATAATTGCCGAAGCAATATAGAGATGTGGAGAGAAAGATTGTGAAAATTTACTAAGTGTTTTACTTCTATGAATACTTAGCTAGTTACTTGCATGTATATAAGGTATAGATGTAGTCAAAGACATGTTATGGTCATAGAATGGGTCTTAGTCTTTGGGTGGTCAATGGTATTGGGGGCCCCACCCCCCCCCCCCACCCCCACCTTAGTCAAAGTAAGCAAGGTATGGTGTTGAGTTAATGAAGTAAGGTGTATATTTGACCAAAATGGATGAGTTTTGATATAATACTTGTACAAGTTGCAAGATTTTCGGCAAAACAAAGATATACAATGATATATTTTGTAATTTTTATGTATTGGGTATAAAAGTGGGTATTTGTTGAAGCGTAGGAAAGTTTTTGTGGTTCCGGGAGTGCCTAAACGCAATTTATCGCGAAACGTATACACTTTATGTATCCGATAAAAATAAAATGAACAAAGTTAATAATTATCCTCAAAATAATTATATAACCCTTGCTTGATGTAAACATTTAATTGTTTGATGCCCGTTTACATTGAACGCTAATTTTTGGCGTACGCGATTTAACCTAACGTTTACAATTTTAAGCACAAATGCGTAAAAATACAAAAGATACTTTGTGTATTTATTTGTCTGTAGTCAAATGAATGAAACACAGGGTGTTAGACTTTAACCCCGGTAATCGAGACCTTGTCTAAGGCTCACGATGCAGCACTTGACGACGATGCGGTCTCGGTGAAGAGGTGTGGATATTTCTTCTTGAATTGGTCTTCACGCTCCCACGTGAACTCAGGACCTCTCTTAGAGTTCCATCGAACTTTGACTAATGGAATCCGACTTCGCTTCAACCGTTTAACTTCACGGCCCACTATTTCTAATGGTTCCTCAACAAAATGAAGCTTGTCATCAAGATGAAGTCCATCCAACGGAACGGCTAATGGTTCGTCGGCATGACACTTTTTCAGATTAGATACATGAAACGTATTATGAACTCTGCTCAACTCTCTGGGAAGTTCAAGTTGTAATCAACTTCTCTCTAATCTTTCTATCACCTTAAAAGGACCAACATACCCTAGGGTTAACTTCCCACATTTGCCAAACGTACGACCCCTTTAGGCCGAGACTTTAAGCTAACCATATCCCTGAGACTTGGAATTCCATTGGTTTACGCTTCAAGTCAGCGTAACTCTTCTGTCGATCACGAGCGGCTTGCATCCTTTGCTTGATCTGGATGATTTTCTCAGTGGTCTCTTGAATTAGTTCTGGACCGAGTATTTGAGCTTCTCCAACTTCAGTCCAACAAACAGGTGAACGACACTTTCGACCATAAAGTGCTTCGAATGGTGCGGCCTTGATACTAGCGTGATAGCTATTGTTGTATGAAAACTCGACTAATGGCAAATGGTTAACCCAACCCTTTCCAAAGTCGATTGCACAAGCACGCAACATATCCTCGAGAGTTTGAATGGTCCTCTCGCTTTGCCCCCGAGTTTGTAGAAGGTGGTACGCAGTACTCATATCCAAATTAGTACCCAAAGCGTTCTGAAGTGACCTCCAAAAATTTGATGCGAATCTCGGGTCGCGATCACAAATGATTGAGACAGGTATTCCATGTCTCGTGACCACCTCCTTCAGGTACATTCTTGCAAGTTTATCCAAAGGATCAGTCTCTCTCATTGGTGTGAAGATCGCAGACTTAGTGAGTCGGTCAACGATCACCCAAATTGTGTCATAGCCTTGAGACGTCTTAGGAAGCTTCGTGACAAAATCCATGGTGATGTTATGTCACCTCATCAATTAGGGGGAATCTTAGGTTGTACCAACAATCCTGATGGCCTTTGATGTTCGGCCTTGACCTTAGCACAGGTCAAACACTTGTTAACATAAGTGGCTATGTCGGCTTTCATGTTGGGCCACCAATATAACTTCTTCATGTCTTGGTACATTTTGTCGGAACCCGGATGAATAGAGTATTTTGATTTATGGGATTCGTGCATGATCACAGTCCGCAAATCGCCATAACAAGGTAACCAGCTTCTGCCATTGAGGCACAGGGTTCCATCCGCACGTGGTTCCAACTTTTGTTCTCTAATAGCTTCTGGAAATTTAGCATTTTCAACCAACATTCCCCCAACGTCTTCACTCTTAATGTTCTCGGGTTTTTGCGCTTCGGTCTGAGCATTTAATAGATTGTTTGGAAGGTCCAAACTACTAAGTCATAACTACTGCGGAAATCTTTAGCGGTGGTTCTCCGTTTCTTTCCTGGCTCTAAAGATTTGCAATGACATTTGCTTTCTTGGTAGTGTTTAACGAATATAGCAATCGTAATCACTTAGCACTGTTAAACCATCAGAGGCGGTGCCTAATGTTCTAATATGATTTTGTTCTAGAGATTGTGTGCAAACTCTTGTTGATAGGTGAACACAGTACACTTAGTCCATATAAATAATGTCTCCAGATCTGGAGAGCGAACACTACTGCACCAAGCTCTAATTCATGAGGTCGTATAGTTCTTCTCGTGGATTTTTAAAAAAAAAAAAAAAACTGGCGTGTTGCATAAGAAATAACTTCTTTCTCTCTGCACAAGGTACAGCGCCCAAGCCCTTCTTCGAAGCGTCGCAGTATGCGATGAAATCTTCGCTTCCCTCAGGTAATGCAAGGATTGGTGCACTGCACAACTTTTGCTTCAATAGTTGAAAAGCTGTTTCTTGTTTATCGCCCCAATCAAACTTGACCTTCTTTTGAGTAAGCTTAGTCATCGGTTTTGCGATCTTTGAAAACCCTTCGATGAATCTTCGGTAATACCCAGCAAGACCTAAAAATTGACGGATCTCCGTTGGTGACTTAGGAGATGTCCAATCCTTAATGGCTTCAATCTTGGCTGGATCCACATGAATTCCTTCACTATCGATCACTTGACCGAGCAACTGCACTTTGGGAATCCAAATTCACATTTTGGAATACTTAGATACAACTCCTTCTTTTTTACAGCTCCAATATTATCTTCAGATGCTCTTCGTGCTCTTGCTTGCTCTTGGAATAGATCAAATATCATCAATAAAGACAATTACGAATTTGTCCAGATAAGGTTTGCACACTCGGTTCATGAGGTCCCCATAAACACAGCGGTGCGTCTTGTCAAAACCAAATGGCATAACTTGAAATTCGTAATTGCATAACGAGTTCTGAAAGGCAGTTCTTCGGATGTTATTCTCTCGAACCCTCAATTGGTGATAACCTGACCTTAGGTCGATTTTCGAATAGACACTCGACCCTTGGAGTTGATCAAACAAATCATCAATTCTTGGGAGCGGATAACGGTTCTTCACCGTTAGTTTATTCAATTCCCGGTAATCAATGCACATCCGGAATGATCCGTCTTTCTTCTTGACAAACAAGACCGGAGCTCCCCAAGGTGAGGAACTGGGTCTTATAAAGCCTTTATTTTTATTATTTTTTTTTGTTATTAAAAATTTTTATATTTTTTTTTTTTTTCTTTGTTTAAATTTCTAAATTTTTTTATCATTTTTATTAATTCTTATTTTTTCTTTTTTTTTTAATTATTTTTAATTTTATAAAATCATTTTTTTTATTTTTTTTCTTTTTTATTTTTTTCATTTTTTTCCTTTTTTATTTTTTTTTATGACTTTTTTTTTAATTTATTTGTTTTTTTTTCCTTTTTTTTTTATTTTTTTTATAATTTTTTTTTTTTTTTTTTATCTTTAGCGACAGTTCTTTCAGTTGCTCAGATAACTCTTTCATCTCGGAAGGCGCCAATCGATAAGGTGCCCGTGCTACAGGTGCAGCACCAGGTACCAAATCAATTTGAAACTCCACTTGTCGAGTCGGAGGAAGACCCGGCAAGTCCTCAGGAAATACTTCGGGAAAGTCTTGAACTATTGGTACGTCCTCAAGTCGCTTCTTCTCCGACTTGTCTTCAACCTCTTTTGCAGTAACATGTGCCAAAAAGACGTGAGATCCTTTTAGCAGATACTTTTGAACCTTGGTACACGAGATGACGTTTAGGCGCGTCCTGTGTCCTTCACTACATCCGTCACCGCGAACGATTAGGATTTTGTCCAGGTGGGGATACGACAATCTTCCTTAGCACAGTCGATAACGGCACTGTTTTTGACAACCAGATCCATGCCCAATTATGACCGTGTAAACTACACATCTCCTACCGGCATTAGGTTGATGCTTGAATGTTGGTTCCAAAAGTTTTAAAGTAACAACCCATTAATTAGTATTTACTCCAATTTCCTACGTCAGCTAGCTCAACGTTATAACCATGATCTAGTGTATTGGGGACGATATCAAGCAAGGTACTAAATGTAGTAGATACGAAACTCCTATCGGCACCAGTATCAAATAAGATGTAGGCATAACGGTTGTTTAGAAGGAACGTACCCGCAACGACGTTGTCTGGGTCTGCCCCCGCAGTTCCAACCGCATACACCTTCGCTGGAGCCCTGTCATTTCCGGCTTGATTACCACGATCATTGTTGTTCAGTTTTGGGCAGTTTCTTCTAAAATGTCCTTGAGCTCCGCACTCATAGCAACCGTTGCCCTTCTGATTATTGTTGTTGTTGTTGCGGTTGTTGTTGTTGTTGCGGTTGTTATTGTTGTTGTTGTCATTTGCAGGCCGGCTTCTACAGTCTCTGGTCAGATGGCCAACCCTCTTGCAGTTATTGCACCTAGGTGGACAAGGACCTTCATGATTGTAATTACACTTAGAACATAGAGGTTTAGACCCGACGTATGATTTCCTGTTACTATTGCCTGCAGTGTAAGCCTGGAATGTGTTCTGCCTCTTATTCTGCTGTTGTTGGTTTTGATTGTTCTTGGAAAGATCATCATACTTTCTTTTCCTTTCTGCCTGACGTTCAGCATAGGCATGGGTCTTTTCATCCATCAGCTCAGTTGTAAACTCGATAGCCTCTTGCATAGTTTTCGGCTTTGATGCCTTTACACTGCCATGTATCATATCGGGCAAGCCACCGATATACTTTTCAATCTTGTCTATCTCTTCTGGGAACATCCTGGAACACATCAAAGCTAGTTGCTGAAATCGTCGACTATAGGCCACCACATCGGTGCCCTTGACCTTAAGATTCCACATCTCAGACTCAATCTTCTTGATCTCACCCCTCGGGCAGTACTTATCAGTCATCATTTTCTTCAGTGCTGCCCATGTCATGGCATGAGCTGCTTGAGAATTCCACCATGTAAGAGCATCGTCTTGCAGAGTGCAAGTCGCGAATTTGACTTGACTTGCTGCTGTGCAATTGCTAATGCTAAACACAGACTCCATTTTCTCAAACCATCGAGTGAGTCCAACAACTCCCTCAGTGCCTTTGAAGTCCAAAGGTTTGCATTTCAAGAATTCAGAGTAAGAGCATTCGCGAGCAGTTTGGGCTGGCCTTGGTCCTGAACCATTGCTATTGTAGCCATTCCTAACCCTGCTTGCTTCTGCTTCAGCCATTGCAGCAGCAACTCCTTGATCAATTAAGGCCTGAAGTTGTGCCTCAGTAACAGTTGTGGTGGGTGTTGCATTTGGGGTTGGTGTGACTGGAGTTGACCTTGTGGTTCTCTTTGGTGCCATTTTCTTCAATCACAAGAAAATACAATACCCGTTAGATTTTAATACCATCATAACGTGACATAACATATGCATCATAAATAAAATAAGATCACATCACACAGTGAAACATATAACCAACACAAGATCGACATAACATAATACATCCATTCCATATATAATCTGGAAATATACATGATCTGTTTGGTACATAATGATTCCCTATCGCTAGGTTACAAAATGAAAATCAACATAGAGCCCTACTAGCCGGGAGTTACCCGTAATACTTAGTAGGCTATACAGGATAGCTAATCAGAAATAAAAGATCTATACAGGATAGCTAACCAAAACAAAAGATCTATACCGCCTGCTAGCTGGGAGTAACCCATAAAACTTAACAGACTGCATAGTAGCTACAATCATAACCAAAGTCTAGGAACTGCTACCAGTGTCCTCCAATGTGTCAACGCGTGCTCCAGCCTCCAGGGCCTGGGTACGCATGATATGCTAAACAGCAAGATCATCTGCAGCCTAACGCTGCCACTCGTGGTGACGCACCTTAGTCTCTAACACTGTAACTCGTGCCTCTAATGCCCTGTAGTAAGCTTCAGACCTAGCCAAGTCCTGACGGGTCTGAATACTCTCTTGCTCATAAGCAAGTCTCTCTCTCCTCAATACCTCAATCTCAGCTCTCACAGCTGCACGATCCTTCTGGGCATCGTGATGTCGTGTGTAAAACTCTAAACTCTCTCTACTACGAACATCTACCTGGTAACTGACCCTCATGTTGACCATCTTTAAGGCGGTCATCATCCTATTCTCAGTATCTCGAAACCTGGTCTCCATAGTGTCTACAAGACTATGATCAACTCTATGGGCCATAGTGGATCCTGGCTGTCTCGCAGCAGCAGCAGCAGAACTCTCTCTAACCTCACAACTAGGTCTATGAGTAGTAAGTAGTAGCCTCTTCTGAGGCGGTGTGTCAGCCTCGAGAATATCAGCTCTGCGGCTAGTGGATGGTGTATGTAACAACGGTGGGGTCCCTGATGGGAGTAGTGAATGATAGGTGGATGGTGCTGCAGCTCTTATCTGCCTCATGGCTGCTCTAGTATGTGGGGGTCGAATACGTGGAGATAAAAAGAATGGTGGTAGTAGAGGTGTAGGTGCCTCATCCTCAGCTGGCACTAAGTCCTCAGGATGCTCAGGCTCCCTTCTAGGCATCATGATGTCATGTGCAAAACTCTGAACTCTCTCGAGTGCAAACATCTACCTGGTAATTGACCCTCCTGTAGACCAACTCTAAGGCGGTTATCCTCCTCCTCTCAGTATCTCAGAGTCTGGTCTCTATAGTGGGTCCTGGCTGTCTCGCAGCAGTAGTAGCAGAACTCTCCCCAATCTCACACCCAGGTCTAGGAGTAGTAAGTAATAGTCTCTTCCGAGGCGGTGTGTCAGCCTCGGGAATATCAGCTCTACGGCTAGTAGATGGTGCAGGTAGAGGGATAGGTAACAATGGTGGGGTCCCTGATGGGAGTAGTGAATGATAGGTGGATGGTGCTGTAGCTCTCATCTGCCTCATGGCTGCTCTAGTATGTGGGGGTCGGATACGTGGAGCTAAAAAGGATGGTGGTAATGGAGGTATAGGTGCCTCATCCTCAGCTGGCACTAAATCCTCAGGATGCTCAGGCTCAGGAATGTACACTGGTACATGGTCCTCAGGTACATACTCTGGAGAACGTGGTGCCTGCTCCAACAACTGTCGGGCAGCCTCCTCGTAAGGATCCTCAGATGGAATACTCCAAGATCGTGCCTCAGAGTGAACAGAAGTATAGGTAACAGCGGAATCAGCTGACATGACTACTGTGACCAGCAGAAATGGCTTATATGAGTATATTATATAAGACTCTTATAGCAATATACATTTATATCATAACATGTATATCAATTATGAATGCATCTAGTCCAACTAACTAATGCAACAACTAGTGTCCCATAAAAACCCCTTTTTATGTATGCAATGTTTGAAAACGGTTATAGTCCAGCAAAAACATTTGACCTGGTTCTCTATAACCTTGGCTCTTGATACCAATCTGTAACACCCCCAAATTGGGTCGCAGCGGAATAAGGGTCCGGGGCGTGTTACTTCTCAGATCAATAACACAAGATATATATAGAACGACCAAAAAGTCGTTTGAAAACGATACATTGGATTTAACAAAGTAATTGTTACATAAGCCCGAAGCTTAACTTGTTCACTTGATCAAAATACAAAGATTTTCCGCCCATAACAGATAACAAAATGAAATTGGCGAAGTCATATAGCACATAGACTCCATTTAGCATCAAGAATCAATCCAAGCTAAGCACCTAAGAAAACATGTTTAAAACGTTAACATAATGTTGGTGAATTCATAGGTTTAGGTTAATACAAGAGTGGACCACAAGATTTCAAAACGTATGCGACTACTATAA